>WFMF01000069.1:0-21799 GCA_011033025.1 Beroe forskalii | reverse complement strand
GGACAAATTGTTGCACCATAAGCTGTATTCGTAATGACTGTTACACAATACACACCACACCGACTTATGTTTGATACTAAGACCCCAACTAGTCGGTACATACCGCGGTACGTATCGCGGTACGTACCGCGGAACATGTCTAACTAACTAGTCGGCATACCGCGATACATGCCGCGGTATGTACCGATGGTTAGAACATGTTCCTCGGTACATACCCCGGAACATATCCTAACTAGTCCAAAATTTCTTGCGATAAAGTGGTGAAGCTTCATGCAATAAACAAAGGTCAATGATCAAGGCAATTGAAGCAAATCACTAAATATTTTACAACATCAAGAGTCAGACTTCAAAGCCACCTTAGTCAAACTCCGATCTTCCAGAATCAAGGCAAACCGAGTCAAGGCAACAGGAGTCAAGGCAACCAGTATAAGGCAACCCGAGTCGACTTCGAGGCAACCAGTGTCAAAGCAAACAATGGATCGCATAGCAGCATCAGGGAAATGATATCTACAGTTGACCCCTGTTTATTCCTGGTCACGTGATCTATAGGCCTGGCATGCATAGAGCGAACCAGACACCCAATCAGCCCTACCAGACAGTCTCAATCTGTCCACCCTTGCATGCTAGGCATATGGGTCACGTGACTAGGACTAAACAGGGGTCTACTACTAGAAGGGGGATGGGCCAGCGAGGGCCCAGGCGGCGCCCAGGAGAGGAAGCAACTGGCCGAGACAAGCGCTTCCGAGCTCCCATGCGCCCGGATGGGACGGGAGTCCCGTTCCTCCCCGTTGCCATCCTGTCGGAACAGGACGGCGTTCCCGACCCAGCGGCGGGGTCGAGCCCCTCCTTCTATGGCCGGAGCGAGGGCTACCTCCGCGACATCCTCTGGGGACGGCTTGAGTGTATCCCTGTGACTGAAGGCTCAGTCCGGTGAGGGACAGAGCCTCAAGTACTAGTAGTTGCAGAATCGTCGCATACTCTCTTAGGTACCAGGCGACCAGTCCTGTGGGCGTAGCTGACGATCCTGTTGAGTTTGAACCTGTCCACGATGTCGGTACCTGCACAGTAGTAGGTGTCGAAGTACTCGGCCCTAATACTGCCTAGGGAGGGCATTTCCCCAGGAAGTGCGATACCGTTTCATCTTCGCTTTCGCAGAGGACAGGTTGCAGGGACAGCGGGATTCAGTTTCTTGAGGTGGTAGTTTAGGACTGTGTGGCCTGTCAGGAGTTGAGTAGCCACTCTCAGATCCTTCCTACCCATACTGGATAGCTCCTTTGCAAATTTGTCCCTCCACATCATGTTGAACATTCTGGGAGGATCAGCTTTGTAGGAGCTTATCCAGTCCTCTTTGGTCTTCCTCCTCATTGCCGCGAAACATACCCCACGCGGTATGGGGAGTAAGACCCTGGATGCGCTGTCGTTTGAGTTGGTCGCCCCAGCTTTCGCTGTCTGGTCCGCCAGCTCGTTCCCCTCGTACCCACTGTGAGCTGGAATCCAACTAAGTGTGACCTTGTTGGTGTTTCCAAGTGAGTTGAGGGAGTTTGATGCCCGAAGTGGCACCTTGCTCTTGATAATCGTATTTATCGCCTGAATAGCCGATTTGCTATCACAATTTATCAAGATTTTGGTGTTACTCAGTGCATGTTCTGCAGTATCTGCCGTTTTAGCAACAGCAAAGACTTCTGCTTGGAACACCGTACTGTGTAGCCCAAGATGGAAGGATTCGCAGTGGTCCAAGTGGCTCCAGGATGGTCCACCTTGATCACAACTCCTGCTCCCGTGTGGTTGTTGATTTTAGAACCGTCCGTATAGCACACGACATCAAAGTCCTCACCCTTCGGCTCCTTGTACTCCTCCGAGACGGGACTAGCACAGTGAACCGTTGGTTTATACTGAGAATCGGTTTCATCGGATCTTGTTCTTTGGAAATTAAATCCTTGGGCAGGGCCCTGATAAACTTCTCATTCTCACTGATGTGGCTGGTGATGCGCGCTGAAGGCTTTCCAGGCGGAGGGAAGCACCAATGACCTTGGCACTTCAGACGCATGGTTTTCCTTCGCAGCGACCTCCCTAGTCCACAGCGTGATTGGGATAATCCCCGTGACGACATCCAGCGCTGTAGTTGGGGTCAGAAGGTAAGGCTCCCGTAATAAGTACGTTTGCCAACCTCTGAACTCCCTTTAGCAGCTGCTGGTTGTGCGTTTTTTTGTGCCAGCAATCCATATCGTTGAACCATACGTGAGTATTGGTCGAACCATAACCTCGTAAATCCAGCGCATGGTGATCGGTTTCAGGCCCCAGGTGGGACCAACCGCTTTCCTGCACTGCATTAGGATAGATTTGGCCTTCTTGCACACAGTTTCGATGTGATTGTTCCACGTCAGCTTTGAGTCTAGGGTGATTCCTAGAAACTTAGTGGAAGTTCTCACTTCGATTTTCGACGCCGTCTACTTTCAGGGGCTTACTGAATGACCAGTTCCTCCTATTCGTAAACATGACGCAGTGGGTCTTCAGCTGAGATAGCTTCAGACCATTTGCCCTACACCACTGGTTGATACTGTTTAGGCTTCTTTGGGTTACCTCCCGAAGGGTATCCGAGTCAAAGCCTTGACGGTTGCTGCCAGTTGGTGGTTTAGGCGTTGTCACTACTGAGACCAGGGATATATCGTCAGCAAACCCCTGGAGGTCGCACGGTATTTGTCCCTGGTGAACTCAAGTAGATCGTTTATTACAAGGTTCCATAGGAATGGGATAGAATCCCTGCGGGCATCCTCAAAAAATGGATATGACCTTCTCCTGCCCTGCAGCTCCACCGTGCTCGTGATCATTGACATGATCCATCTATTCACGCCAGGCGATTTGCAGTTTTTGGTTAGGGCCTTATCGGGATTGAGTCGAACGACACATTATCGAACGCTCCTTCTATGTCAAGGAAGTCCCGAGCGCCATCCCCTGATCCTTTTTCGAAGTTTATGGATCGCAGCTGTTGTGAAAACTTCTCGCTTTTGGTCCAAATTGTTTCTTGCTTAGGCGCTCGTACACACTTTCTTCAGATCTGCTTCATGTCACCCTCTCTCCATCCATTTCAGGATGACAGGTGACAGTGTGATTGTCCTAGACTTAGATTGGTGGCTCATCCTTCCCCGGGCTCGGAGAAAGATACTAGAGAGTCCCTCCATATGGGCAGGAGAGTATACCCCATCCGGTAGCTAGCCTTGGCGATGCTCGGCACCTCCATGCTCCCCCATCCTTTTGAAGCATGATTATGGCCCCATCCGGTCCCGCCGCTGAGAGTGGATCGAATTCTTGTAGTGCCCGTTTCACTCTATTCTCAGAGAATATGTGATCCAGACTCCACCGATCTTCGATGTCCACTCCTGGCAGTGCCCGGAGGGTTGGGGTCGGCCGGTGAAGGGACATCAGTGCACTTCAGTCATGCGGTCCAAAGTTTTCGGATGGCGTCTCCGTGAGGAGACCATCCTTTTCTTAACCGCACATAACTTAGTGTCCTTGTTGTCCTTTATGAGACAGGATATCCTTTGATTCAGATTTGGATTCCAAATTCGCACAGAATTCCCTGTATTTCGCGGTCCAAGTATTGTCCCAGTTTTTCATACCTCTTACGGGCCTCTTTCCTGATAGTATCAAGTTCCGAGTCCCGAGGTATTTTCCGCTGTCTTCTCCTTATCTTTGCCCTCATATCCTCCTAGCTTCCCTCACCTCTGGCGTATCCCACGGAAGTGGTTTAATCTTCGCTGACACGTATGTCAGTTCAGTCGCCGAGTTGAAGGCACTAAGAATAGACGAAGAGAGTTCAGATGCCGCGGTGTCCATTTTCTCGACAGAGTCGATGTTCCTGAACATCTCGGCTTTGGAAGACATCCGGAGGTTCAGATCAGACTCAAAGTGTTCCCAATTGGTTTTTGATATCTCTGAAGTTCTGTCTGGCGAGAAGGGTTGACCCTGTTGATTTGAATGCGATGAAGCGGTGGTCCGAGGAGTGCTCTACCCGATCCTTCACGTCCACAAACCAGCCGGCTACGAGACTGTGCCCGGCCTTGTTCGTGATCGTGAGGTCAATAGAATTACTCCAGCGGCCGTTGTCAAAGGTGGGCGTTGACCCCGCATTCTCAATAACAGGTCATTGGCAAGGATGTACTCGAGAAGTTTGTTCCTCGTTCCTTGCGCTTTTGATCACCTATCCTGCTATTCCATGCCGTGTTATGAGCGTTGGAGTCAGTTCCGATGATCAGTGCGATACTATGCTTCTTCGCGTACTCAACGACTTTCATGAAGTCTGGCGATGGGCATTGTGTATCAGTTCCATCCATGTAACATGACGCAATTAGTGTTTCGACTCCATCCACCTTAGTCTGCACGACTGCACAGTCCGCGGTTGTAATGGACTCTTTAAACCAAACTTGTCGTTCCATGGATGAGTGGAAAAAGATGCTTGCTCTAATTGGTGTCTCCCGAGACTTACAGGCCGCGGCCCGAAGACAGTATGACCCCTTAGAGATAACACCTTTTCCGTTGACATGTGGCTCTTGTACCAATATCATTGGTTTATCTATATCGCGGATATAGGTTCCCAGATCTTTGGTGGCCTGCCGTTGCTTGTTCAAATTGATCTGGACAAAGCCAAGACTGTCATTGAACTCGCGTTTCTTCATCTTGGGGTGTCGGCCGGTGACGGAAACATTTTTAGTCATGATTCCGATTCGTTTTGGGAGGTCCTCACTTCCCATTAGGGCGTGAAGCTCCTCCAAGTGCAGGGGACAGAAAGTCCCCTGCTTTCAACGAGTGGCCTTCCAGCCCGCAATTACACCACAGCACTGAATCCAGGGACACATGCTGCGTATGTTTACGGTGTAAGAAGACCACGCACCGACTTCGCCTGTTTGATGAAGAGTAAAAGTTATCAGTATGCGCGCGGGTTTTCCGCGCGCACCGCCTGATAATTGGATATATGCGCAAAATCATCAATAGAAATGTCATCGCGCCTTCCGTCATTGTAGTATAGATAACGTACCAGCGCCTATGCAACTTCTTATCAGAATAATGCACACATACCGTTTTCCCATCCACGTTAGGCACTCCTTGAGGGGAGGCCATGCTGTGGTGAGATTCCCCAGCCATGCTAGGGCACTCCTTTGAGGGGAGGCCATGTTTTGGTGGGAGTTTCCAGCCATTCGCAGAGCTGCCTTGAAAGGTCTCCACGTTCTGGTGGGAGTGGGCCCGACGTTGCTCGGTGCCCCTCCCGTATGGGATCCCCGTTCTTTCCGTTCCTCCCCCCCACCCCTGTTTGGATTCTCCTTTGAAAGGATATCGCACTGTGGTGGGGTTCAGTTCAGTCAGATCAGGTCCTACACGTGGAAGGGTCGTTGCTAATCCGGACAGTGACACAGTCTCCCGGCTCGCGATGGTAGAGCCATGCGCTGCCCAGAGTCCTGGTGTAAAGCAGGGTGCGTACGCAGTTAGCGCTGCCTTCATCCTCATAAAGAGTGTAGAGACAACTTCTAACTGTTTCCGTCAACACCCATCTAATCTGTAGACATAATTTCCCTGATGCTGCTATGCGATCCGTTTTTTGCTTTGACACTGGTTGCCTTGACACTGGTTGCCTCGAAGTCGACTCGGGTTGCCTTATACTGGTTGCCTTGACTCCTGTTGCCTTGACTCTGTTTGCCTTGACTCAGAAAGGTCGGAGTTTGACTCTTGATGTTGTAAAATATCTAGTGATTTGCTTCAATTGCCTTGATCATTGACCTTTGTTTGTTGCATGAAGCTTCACCTCTTTATCGCAAGAATTTTGGGAATAAATGCGCGCCCAGAGGCGGTACGTACCGCAGTATGTACCTACTATAGTTAGGATATTTTCCGGGGTATGTACCGCGGAACATGTTCTAACTAATCGGTACATACCGCGGTACGTACCGCGGTATGTACCGACTAGTTAGGACATGTTCCGCGGTACGTACCGCGATACGTACCGACTAGTTGGGGTCTAATATGAACTGTCAATATTGCCCTATGAATTGCCAACAATTCTCTATGAAATTCTAATAAATGACTGATCAATAAAACAATTGATACTCTTTTATAATCCAAGAAACACAGCAATGATATAAATTTGTCTACATGTTTCGGTCCATCTCCGTCTTCAGGACAATTAACATCTCATATATCATTAATAAGCCTTCTGGCTTCCAACCTATATAAGAGAGGTTAAAATATCTATCCAAGTTTATAAGATAAAAACCTTAAAACATGAAGAAAATTCAAACCAAGAATCCTATTATTAAATTGTGCAAGCTATTAAAAAAACCTAACCACTAACGGTCGCCGAAAATCAAATGCAATTAACTCAATAGTCGTCCAAATATACAAACAACAACATTTAAAAATAACAAAATTGATAACAAATTTTCGTAGAAAATAGAGATAGGCCTAAAATTCTAATAAACCTATAATATTGCTCTATGAACTCCAACATTGCCACATGAACTCCCAACATTGCCTCATGATAACTCCCAACATTATGGTAAATGAACTGTCAGCATCCTAAAACTCCTCAACCTTATATGGGTTCTCAAACATCCTCAGGCCTTATATGGGTTCCCAACGCAATCCCACGTATACCATAAAATGGTTTGTATCATTATCGGCATAATGGGTTTAAACAATTGTTTAAAAACTGATGCGAAATGACCATGTAATACATCTAACATTTTAAAGTTGTAAATTTAATTTTTCTCATTGAATTGACCAAACCATGACACTGATATAATAGTTTAATTTGTAACATGATATCTATTACCCAAACTGCATACTCTAATCTCGTAGTTTGATTCAATTTTTGTCATCGCAGACGAGCTCCGAACTTCAGAAGTGACAGTGGAGCATCCTTTTCATTCGTTACACTAGAGAATAGAAATAGAGAAGTTATCTGCAGATCTGACGCTTACAACAAACCCCTCTCCCTGAATTTGTGATTTCAAACGCCTCCGTTTCAAACGTGAGTAAAATTTTCAAGTTTTGTTTGACAAGCCTCACCATTTTGAATGGCTTCATAACTTGTAATGAAGTAATGATATTCCAAATTCTTGTATTGACTGAGAACATTGCACAGGTAACAAAAACTCGTTTTCACGTTCTAAAGTTCTAAATGGCAGCAATTTTTTTTAAAAGCAAAGACTCAGATTGAATCACGTGTAACACATATGTGTGCTCATCAGTCAATAGAACCTCGTCAATAGCGTAGTAAAATTGTTTGATTTATAACATAACATTGATTCCCCAAACTTCATACCTCATCTCCCCTAATATCGTAGTTTTCTTCAATTTTTGTCATTGCAGACGAGCTCCGGACTTCAGGAGTGACAGTGGAGCATCCTTTTCATTCGTTACACTAGAGAAGAGAGATAGAGAAGCTATCTGCAGATCTTTCCTTACAAGTGCTTGGGACCTCACCGAACCTCGCTCCCTGAATTCGTGATTTCATGAACGCCTTCATTCTAAATGTAAGTTGAATTTTCATAACTTGTAATGATGTTTCAAATGCTTGTATTGACTGAGAACATTGCACAGGTAACAACAACTCGTGTTCACATTCTAAATGGCAACAGTTTTATGAAATAGCAAAATCATGCTCAGATTGAATCATGTGTGAGCTGTAGTAAATAAGTTAGTAAATATTATGTTTTAATTAAGTACTGTAATCAAAATTTCAAAAAGTATATTGCGATCAACTTTGTAAAGTTCAAAGGGAAGAATGGATTGATGGACGCTATCTTTCCAGCTAATTTATATTTATGCTTCAAAGTTAGTTCACCAACCTTATCGGCCTTCATTTAGCCGGCCTTTATTTAACCGGCCCTTTTTTAACCGGCCCTATGGACAAAAATTCTCCAAATTTTTGCTCAGAATAGCCACGAAAACCAATTGCATCAAAAAACCCAAATAGCCAAATCCTGGTCTAATATATCATGATTAAGGTCATTATCTGTGTTATATAATGACGGTCAAATAAGTTTACCAGTACATAAGCCAACTAATAAAAAGTTTCATCTGACCTAAATCAACTGGCCTTTAATTTAATCGGCCCCACTTTAACCGGCCCCTTGAAAAGTCGTTTTTGTTCTCAAGGGCTGGTTAAATTAGGGCCAATAAGTATATAACTACTCAAGCTCTCAAGAGCATTGGGATTCATAGTACTTGTGATTCTCAGGTAGATGAGGGCTGAGGCTCCCCCTGTTTTCAGGATAGTACGGCTAATCCGATGACATGGCCCAGTTAGAGTCAAGTTGAAGATAAAATCTCATCTCCCTGAGATCTGATTTTACACTTTTAAAGCTGGCCTGCCTACTGTCCCGTATTGAGATGTAATGAGCGTCTGAAAATAACGTCAGGCATGAAGTAAAAATCTCAAACTTGATTCGATAAAATCAGCAATGGAAAATTTTCTCTAAAGCCCAAGAGAATAAAACCTACTGCCTAGATGTAATATCCCAATTTAATTTTTGAATCGAATTTGAATCTGAAATCAATCTGGGTATTTGCTTTTCTCTAAAATTTTGCTATGTAGAATGTGGACACGAGTCATTCAAACTTATATATGCCATGCTTGCTACTTTGATCTAGAAATCATTTGACTAATGAAATTAATTATGTTATTTCCTGTTGCTCTGTCAAGCTGCAGCTACTTTGATCTAGAAATCATTTGACTAATGAAATTAATTATGTTATTTCCTGTTGCTCTGTCAAGCTGCAGCTACTTTGATCTAGAAATCATTTAACTAATGAAATTAATTATGTTATTTCCTGTTGCTCTGTCAAGCTGCAGCTACTTTGATCTAGAAATCATTTGACTAATGAAATTAATTATGTTATTTCCTGTTGCTCTGTCAAGCTGCAGCTACTTTGATCTAGAAATCATTTGACTAATGAAATTAATTATGTTATTTCCTGTTGCTCTGTCAAGCTGCAGCTGTTGAATAATATTGATATAAGTTCCTCTCAGATGATTGTGCTGATCCTGTGGAAAGAAGAGTGATCCTGTTTTAGTCGGAGTTCGGACAGACGGCAGGTTCAGAATTTGATCCATTTCCTGAGAAGGTGTTCTAGCGTTTTTGTCATAAAAGTGTCAGGATTTTACAGGATTTTACAAGAGGTTCCTCTCCATTCTTGTCATGGATTTTACGGAATTTCCGTCTATTAAAGTATCAACAAAGAGCTCCCTGTGGCTTTGCGGCTTGCAATATGTCTGCTCGATGTCACGTTCTATGTTTTAGGCGGTTCTGTAAAGCACACGTAATTTTAATTGAGCAGAGTGGACGCTTGATTACACCCAATTGTCTACTAGCTTGAATGAAACCATGTCCTGATCATTTGAATAATGAAATTACAGATATTCTTAGAAATTCGTAGGAGCTTGTTCGTGTCCAATACTGAACGCGCCGCATGCTGCCTGTCGAGGATCAAAGAGTGATCCTGTTTTATCATGACATTTTTGGGCTAGAACATCTACTGCATTTCCTTTCGACGATCTAATTTGAGGATGGCGCTTTGCGATTTACTTAAGTAAAGCACACAATGGTTTAGTAATTGAAAACATTTTAGATTCAGCTGTGAATTGATCGAATTCATTGAAAAACGATGCTCTGTTCCATGGGTAACAAGCAGCATTTTGTGACTCCCGTAGATTTGCCCCACTGGTCACAGAAAATATTGGAATATTTACTTGTATGGAGGGCGCCGAGCAGCTTATGTTGGACTAATTCCACAACCATGTGCATCAAATCTGGCAGTACTCCAGAGACGCAGGATCGAAACCAGGCCACACCCACTCGGTGCTTCATTGAGACTTGATCCAACCGAGCAAGCTGGACCCCAGCCTCTGTGGAACCTCCACACACTTGCCTTGTTCAATATCTCGTTGGCAATGGCACTGCCTGTCCTCCAAGGAGTCTCATCGCCACTTCCCGTTTGGAGCCTAAAAACCCCACAGGAACTCCTCCCCCTTATCATCGTCTGAAGCTAATCAGGGCATTCAGTCCATTCAAAACAACCGCTAGAAGTTTTGCATTTCAATGGCATACCTTCTAATCTAGTGATTATGCAGCATAATTATAGCAAAGAATCACCATTAGGCTCGATTGGCCATGGTTGGGATTATCAAGAATGATGTGACATATATCCAATGAGGTTCTGTGAGTGTGTTCTTATAACTTTTTGTAAATTGTTACCTCTTGTATTACAAACCATTGCTTAATAGCTTATCAGTCCCTGGGTAATTTGAAATACCTCCATACGGGCGTTGTTTTCTGTATTTCATTTATTTTGAATCTCCGAACCTTTTCGAGCTTTTTGTGAGTATGAGACAGAGCTAAAAATCTTCAAATTAAAATGCTATCAGCGTCTCAAAATCACGAGGCTTTTTATCAATATATATCCTGACGAGTGATGTGAGCAGTAAGTGTAACACTAATTGTATTTGTATTTGATTACTTGTATTTGTATCTGATTACTTTGGAAATGCAGAGTGTAGTTTTCAATTTGTAAATTATACGATTTTTTGGAGTTCGCGGCGGACTCGTTCGCGGCGAACGAGTTCGCAGCGAACTAGTTCGCGGCGGACTAGTTCGCCGCGAACTACTTTTTTCGTTCGCGGCGAACTCTTGTCCGACGTTGTCTGACCCCTTCGCCTTCGGTTTGGGTTTTGGGTTAGGGTTTGGGTTGGGGTTTGGGTTAGGGCCCATCCATGAACTATAAAGGACGTCCGCAAAATTTCGAGCATTTTAGACCCCTCCCTCCCCTTGTCCGCAAACGTCCGCATTTCAGAAACCCCTCCCTCCCCACAGGACGTCCGCACTTTTCTTAAAAATCTTTTGAGTCATCATTCTGGGCCCGAAATTTTCACGATTTTCTTGTGAAATAACCGTCAAATCGACCATAACTTCCAAAAATTGCGGACGTCCGCATTTGACCAAACACCCCCTCCCCTATGTCCACAAACGTCCGCATTGGGCAGACTCCTCCTCCCCCCCTCATTGCGGACGTCCTTTATGGATGGCCCCTTAGGTTTTGGGTTAGGGTTTGGGTTTGGGTCTGGGTTAGGGTTTGGGTTAGGGTTTGGGTTAGGGTTTGGGTTAGGGTTTGGGTTTGGGTTAGGGTTAGGGTTTGGGTTTGGGTTTGGGTTTGGGTTAGGGTTTGGGTTAGGGTTTGGGTTAGGGTTTGGGTTAGGGTTTGGGTTTGGGTTAGGGTTTGGGTTAGGGTTTGGGTTAGGGTTTGGGTTAGGGTTTGGGTTAGGGTTTGGGTTAGGGTTTGGGTTAGGGTTTGGGTTAGGGTTTGGGTTAGGGTTTGGGTTAGGGTTTGGGTTAGGGTTTGGGTTAGGGTTAGGGGTTGGGTTCGGGTTTGGGTTCGCGTTTGGATTCGGGTTAGGGTTTGGGTTGGCGAACAATCGTTCGAGGTGAACTAGTTTGGCAGTTTGCAGCGGAATTGTTATAGTTGATGACAAACAAGTTCGCAGCATAAAATGAATAATGAAGTTTGCCGCGAACTAGTTCGCCGCGAACTTAGAAAAAACTAGTTCGCGGCGAACTAGTCTGCCGCGAACTTGTTCGCCACGAACTAGTTCGCCGCGAACGATTGTTCGCCGGCGAACAATCGTTCGCCAACCAAAATTTTAGTTCGCTGCGAACTAGTTCGCGGCGAACTAAGTTCGCTAGTTTGCGGCGAACTCCGCGCGGGTTCGCCTGAGTTCGCTCGAGTTCGCCCGGAGTTCGGCGAACGTCCGGCGAACTCTCGGCGAACTTCAGCGGAGTTCGCCAAGGAAAAAAATTGGCGAACTGTCGGCGAACGCTTGCGAACCCGCGCGGAGTTCGCGCGGGTTCGCCTGAGTTCGCCCGAGTTCGCGGCGAACTAATGTTCGCGGCCTATTATGCCAAATTATCTGTATCAATCAGAATCGACATTTCAATGTCTGCACAAGTACAATGAGAATTTTCAATGCAATGATTACGCGGATTTTCCCAAAATCTAGTTTTTCGATCTTTCTTGTTAAGTTGCGGCGCGGCGTAACGCCGCGCACGTACTCAAAAAAGCTTAGTGAGAAATAGGGGTGTCGTCTCGCGACACCCCTGGTTAGGGGAACCCATTAAATTGCAATCAACATCTAGAATTCCAGTATATGGTATGGCAAGCCAGTACCATGATTTGACTGACATTACTTGCCCAAACCAGGGAGCCCTGGTTATATACTTATAAGATTTGCGTACGAAATGACACCCTTGGTAATAGAAATATGAAATTTGTTAAGAAAAATAAATAATTTCAATTAACTTATTATATCAATATATCACTTTGAATTTATTATTTTAGATTAATATCTATAAAAAGCTGATTCAAATTTATACAGCTGACCTATTTTGAATTTTCAAATTAAATTGTCATCGGGTAGATTGCGCTCGCGTCGATATATGATATATGGCTGTAGCGCCGCGCACTCGAGCCACCAAAATTATATCACTCTCTCACGTTGACCTCAGTTTATGAGATTCGCGTTGGATAGATGTTTATATCCTCGAACATGTGATTTTATTTAACTTCTCTTAGGTCGGTTGTGCAATTTCTGCGAAGCAGTCGGTAGTTCAGTTGCGGTTTCCAATATCTATGCGTTCCTTTGATTGTGGCTCACATAATATATCAACACAGTTACTGCGATAATTTTGATTCAGTTTGAAGTGATTAGTCATTTCTGGAGTGAACGAGAAAATATATCTTCGGGAACTCCAGAAACTGTTACACAACATTGTCAAATATGACTATAATTTCAATCTGAATTATTCACCAATTTGTTTGCCGCATTATTGTTCATCTCGATACTTCGATATTCACAGATGATTTATCACTCATCAAGTCATACAGCATCCTTCAATGATTTGAATGCATTATAATGTGTGACATTATTTGACAATATGAATATGATAATTAAGAATCGCTTGACAGCGTGTGTCAATATTTGCTCTTTGTTTCGTGCGTATGTGTGTATGGTATAGTAAGTACAATAATAGTCTATGCACATTACAATGTATTACACACTCTTACTCTCTCATATAGGTAATATGCAGTTAAGAGCTGTGTCCATTATAATCCATCCCTATCAATTTATCAGTTTTTACTCGCCGTACGTGATTTCTTTGCCATCCTAGGACACTGTTTATGTAAGAATGTTGTGGTTGATAGAATCTGCTCAGCGAATACTTGGAATGGGGAGGAGGGATTTACCTGACAGGGAGAGGAGTTGGGAGCGAGACGGGGCAACTCACGGCAAGTTTTACAGAGACTACCTGCCTGACCTGAACAAACGGTACAGCTGCGTCCACTGCCAAGCCCACCTCGCATTCCATGACGATATAATCAGCAAGGTAAGACGGCTGGGGAGAAGAGAAAAACGTGATATTTTCAATGCTTGGTATTTAGTTTCATCGAGGTGAATTGTTGTTATTTTGATAACTGCAATTTGAACCATTGGATTTATCTAATCACATTAAACTTACCTCCAGTCCGTATACACGTTTAAAAGATAGAGAAATCTGCCTCAGCTTGATATTATCAGCTTTATAGTTATACTGCTATTGTAGCTTCATTGCAACTTCCTTCAGTCATTCCACGGGAGCCAAGGACGGGCGTACCTATTCAATGAAGTGTGAGTAACTTTTAAAGTTTTAACTGATTCATTGTTGTAAATTAAGTTAAAAGCTGTTCCTTCTCTGCTTGCTTCTGTTGGTCATAAGACTGAAGCAATATACAGAAGAGTGTTGTAAAATAATTAAAAGTTAATTATCAAGACATCCGTCTTGCTATATATATCATGTTTTAAAAACATCATTTGATATTTATCTTATATGGCATGAGACTTATCACCACCTTCCATCTCTAAATTAAGTCTACAGTCTGTTCTCTGAGTCGGACTAATTTTCAGGTCTTCGTGAATCATCACGAATTATAAACGACATTTCAATGGCTTTTGCCATTAAAACATGTCTTTTTTCAACTTTCAATTACAATCATAGGACTTCATCGAGCTTTTTAATTATTGAGATTCAAGAACAACTAGCACCGTCGTCCGTGTGTTATTACGCTAGGTATAACAGTGCTAGCATTTTAATAATTGCATCTTATCAGACCATACATAATTAAGATATGTTCGAGAAAATGTGTTCGTTGAATAAATTATTCCATCATACTATGCATGACAGTGAGAATGATAATATGCAAATTGATGGTGAATGAGCTTTAATTAAAACAAATTAAAGTTGATTAAAGCTCCGATTCCAGAGAGAAAATTCTTCCTCGGCTCTCCATGAAACTTTCAGTATAGAGTTATTCACACAATTGTGACAAAATCGCTCTATTTTGTTCACATCTCATTCATGTCACCAAAACCTCACAACTATCTAGTAAGCTAGTAGTACACAATAGTGACCAGTATAGCTCAAGAGGCATATACTGCGTTAAACATTCAATATTCGGGATGAAGTCTCTAAATCATCATGAGAATATTCTCGAAATGGTGCTATCAATAGCAAGAAGACTGTATGCGTATATAATAATGCTTTTGTAGTCGGATAATAATTTTATAATTATTCGCCTTTTCATTGTTATGAAGCTATCAGCTGGTGTAGGTACTAATAATATTGAGGGCAGAAATGTATTGTTGTGTTCCATGCAATCCAAACTAATGTGGCATATCGAGCTGTGTAGGTATGTGTGTATTCGATGTTAGGGGCAAGGTGTGTACTGTGTTATGTACTTTCTGTGTAATGTGATGTATACTTGTAGTGTATACCTCAATACCTGCAGTGCGACTATAATATTATATTGTGATGTATAATATTCTCGTCCTCCCCTAAATTGTTAAAATTTACAACTATCTTTGTGTGCAATATGCTTGTGCAAATACACAGTAGTCAGTACCTGAAATGTGAAATCTAGAACGCACTCAATGTAAATTCTCTATACAATGTACAGTGTACAGTTAAGAATGTGTAGGTATACCAAGAGAATGTATTTAGATGTACACTTCACATTTTAATGTTAACCGTTCTATAGTGTTGAGGGCCTCCTGATCCTTGACTCTCTAAGATTTACTCCAACTCATTGCACACTGTATGTATAACTGTCGGCTGACATGCAGGTTGCCATGGTTACTACAAGTACCTACTTATCAAGATGTAGTCATGTCAGTGTGAGCTCCCATTTGTGTATCTTGAGTTGGGAATATCAGAGGGCGTCCAATATGAAACTAACTTAAGTAAAAAGTCTAAATCTTTTCTGTATAACCACATACGTCACAATAGCAATGTCCTGTACGGAGCCCCTCAGCTTCGATTCCTTGTTAATAACATGCCGTACAACAAGGATCTTAACTGAGTTCACCATGGTTAGGCACTTAGACACCCATTAGTACTGTGACATAAGTTGCATTTATACCCTCTGTATTTTGGAAATATTGCAGCAAATTTGCACTATTTCGGCTTAGATAAGTCCGTTTTTGACTAAAGTCTGTTGGTCTCAGCACAAAACAATACCATTCACTCTGATGAGCTGACATCACAATTCCGCCACATTGCCACAATTATAGGTCATCATTTTAACCCAAGCGCGGACTGAAACCCTTTTCCTCTTGATATCAGGAGGCTACGTGTATCACCTCTATCATCACGTAACGCAATGAGAGGATGATTCCTCCTATTTTCTCCCTTCTTCTCATCCCCTCGTCTCTCTACGCTAGACACGCCCCCGTGTTACGAGGCCGGTAACCCCTGGAAACACTGGCTAATTACTCCCGTATAACCCTGGATATATGCCGACACTGATTATCCGAACCACTTATTAGCTGCTGCCCTGGTCACATCCAATATTACTGAGGAATATGAGCATGATTTCCAAGAACATACCGCGAGTTTCTCGCGGATAACTATTCTGAGTAACCACTTTTACTAAACCATATACGAAGGTGTAATTGCACTGTGAAATGTTGATTATCATTTTTGCAAAATACTGACGATATATAAAGATATAAGGCTTATGACAACTGGTACACCGTCCTTCTCTAATTTAAAAGCTTTGAATAAGTTTGAAACAGGTTTCGGACAGACTATCACAGATATGTTTTGGACATACTCAAATGTTTAGGACATGATTGGACGGTCACCTTTTGGTAGGTGACCTTTGTAATACAGAACTCAAGAAAACGGAGCTATCATAGAACCTCTAGCTGCTGGAAGTGCCATTTTTCATTTTAGTCTTCAGCCGTGTTTCATTAGTCATCACTGCACAGTGCACACACCCATGAAATGAACCTGAACGCACTCCACACTACAGTTAGCTTTGAGCAGTGACTCAGTGAGCTATGAGGCCATGGATAGTGAACAGTAGGCAGTGAACAGTAGGCAGTGAACAGTAGGCAGTGAACAGTAGGCAGTGAACAGTAGGCAGTGAACAGTAGGCAGTGAACAGTAGGCAGTGAACAGTAGGCAGTGAACAGTAGACAGTGAACAGTAGGCAGTGAACAGTAGGCAGTGAACAGTAGGCAGTGAACAGTAGGCAGTGAACAGTAGGCAGTGAACAGTAGGCAACAGTAGGCAGTGAACAGTAGGAAACAGTAGGCAGTAGGCAGTGAACAGTAGGCAGGCAGTGAACAGTAGGCAGTGAGCAGTAGGCAGTAGTAGGCAGTGAACAGTAGACAGTTGGCAGTGAACAGTAGGCAGTGAACAGTAGGCAGTGAACAGTAGGCAGTGAACAGTAGGCAGTGAACAGTAGGCAGTGAACAGTAGGCAGTGAGCAGTAGGCAGTGAACAGTAGGCAGTGAACAGTAGGCAGTGAACAGTAGGCAGTGAACAGTAGGCAGTGAACAGTAGGCAGTGAACAGTAGGCAGTGAACAGTAGGCAGTGAACAGTAGGCAGTGAACAGTAGGCAGTGAACAGTAGGCAGTGAACAGTAGGCAGTGAACAGTAGGCAGTGAACAGTAGGCAGTGAACAGTAGGCAGTGAACAGTAGGCAGTGAACAGTAGGCAGTGAACAGTAGGTAGTGAACAGTAGGCAGTGAACAGTAGGCAGTGAACAATAGGCAGTGAACAGTAGACAGTGAACAGTAGGCAGTGAACAGTAGGCAGTGAGCAGTAGGCAGTGAACAGTAGGCAGTGAACAGTATCCAGTGAACAGTAGGCAGTGAACAGTAGGCAGTGAACAGGAGGCAGTGAACAGGAGGCAGTGAACAGTAGGCAGTGAACAGTTGGCAGTGAACAGGAGGCAGTGAACAGTAGGCAGTGAACATTAGGCAGTGAACATTAGGCAGTGAACAGTAGGTAGTGAACAGTATGCAGTGAACAGTAGGCAGTGAACAGTAGGTAGTGAACAGTAGGCAGTGAGCAGTAGGCGGTGAACAGGAGGCAGTGAACAGGAGGCAGTGAACAGTAGGCGCAGTGTGCAGTGAGCTGGTGGCTTAGCACATGTCAAATGAGGAATACCACTATCTGTTAGCACGGCATTCAGCCAGCCATCAGTTAGCATTGTCCTGTGCTGGTAATGATAACGAATCATTGGTTAGTGGCCTTCCATCGGAAGTACAGTGAGCAGGGTTAATTGATGGCATTCCATTATATTCAATGTCCTATAGCCATTGTCCTAGTCCTATAAATAGAGCTATTAATGGATCATGGGAACGGAAGGTTGGATGGCTCTATTATCACAACTCTAAGTGGTCAATTGACAACGTGCAGTGAGACCGCCTACACATGTACAGATAATGGTACAGTCTAATATTCACTGACTAGCCCAACTTTAGAAGCCGTGATCACGTTAGATTAAATTTAGGGATGAGAGCTTTGAATTTTATTCTAATTCATACCATTTGAAAATAGGCTACCTGCATTAATTGTACAGGCCAGCATGTGTAAGAATGTCACAGTAACAGTCAACACCATCAATACAGCTTTTTTCACCTTTCTCTTTCTCCCAGTTCAAAACCAGTCACATTGTTTCACTTCCAACTTTGTACCAAACATCAGTTTATCTAGCATTACGTAATTCTCACAATCTCACCCCGCATTCAAAATTCAAAGAGCCTTTCTTTGGCTCTTACCTTATCTATTTAATATAACGGTCTATCCATCATTCCTTGATTTAACACTTTCTTCTTCTCCAATACTATCCGGGATTATGTCATATTCTTAGGAATATACTAATTAACATGGCCAGACTCCTTTCCTTGTAAAACAAAGGCCACACAAATGCTAGCCTGTAATTGTGTTATTATTTCCGGCTTCTATTGTTGTTGAGTGGTTCCAGGGTTACAGCAGCGTTGCAATGTTACAAAACTCCTCTTTGTAGCTCTTCCCACTTTCCACTTTTCCTGGATTATGTAATTCCCAGTACTCCAGTTGAAATATACCCGAAAGTTTCTATTCTAGCCCGGCTATTGTTTTAAACTTGTGGACAGCTGTTGATTATTTTTAGATGCGACATATGTGACGAAATTTGAGTGTCACGAGTAAAGAATTGAATGAAAATTCACATAATGTGAACGATTATATATTTTTTTCTTCTATCATGGATCCATGAATGTTCTGACACTGCTCATGATATACCATCCTATTCATTCCATTTGTTACTTTCGTTCCCAAACACGGATCACGAGATACAATGCGCGCACAAGATCAACAGGCGGTTGAGATGACGTCATTATCACAGCATAACGTTGTGCGTTTAAAGCTCTGAACCGCCTATTTTCTGTGCGCGGTTTTAGGAGATGTAGGCACACGTTATTAAAGAGATCACGAGATAGGGTGAGGAGAAGGTGGTGTGTTTTCCATAACGTCACGGGATTATATAAAGTGAGTGTCACATACTGGTTATTTTCAGCAACAGTAAAAGAGCTGAAAAGTGATACACCACTCGCATGACCGTGTGTTGTGATAAAGTCAAAGAGTCAATAGTGTGCCAGCGTAATACTCTGATTACATGATTAAGTTACAAAATGAATCGTGACGTAAAATACAGATCGATTATAATCGTGATTGTTCATTGTTGTGACGAGTGACGAAGCACTGTTCTACAAACCCTACTGTTATGATGTTAAGTTACAGTGGTTGGCGTTTTGCCAATCATATTATATGTGACCTAACAACAATATCACATTGAACAGTAATATCACTTGCTAAATGCTCAGTTGCTACTGAAAGTCAAGTTCTACGCTCCGATAGCTCAACAAATGATTGGAGTGTATGGGTACTGTATAATGTATAATTGGAGTGTATGATTGGAGTGTATAATGTACTGTGTACTGAATAGTGTACTGCATTAGAGTGTTCTGTGTACTGTGTATTGTGTATTGTTTACTGTGTGTAGTGTGTTGTATATTGTACTCTGCAACGTATTGTATAGTGTAGTGTAGTGTAGTGTGTAACATACTGTATACTGAACTGCATTACGGTGTGATTTTAAAGTGTTAATGTTCAGATAACACCTCCGACTGTACTATAGTAACACTAAACACATCTGTTGTCATATTTACCAGTCAGTAATTAACATAAGATGATGATCGTTAACACTGTACACATTAACTTGGCTCCCTGCCAATCTGGCTCCTTCTACACAGCACTGATAAACAGCAGTCAACTGGTAAACAGCAGTCAACTGGTAAACATGGCAAATTGACAATGCTGAATCAAAATGACGCTTTGTTTTCAGGGGTCATTAAGCCGATCATGAGCGCTGTTGTTAAAGTGTCGCACTATTCCTGCATTAGCACGTCATTAGGCTACTGATCGGCGATTGCAACAACCAGTAACAACACCTTCCGTTTGTTCTGCTTAATCGTAAACACGTGTTCCACCCTACTTCTACGTTCTAGACTAAATTGACTCCGGTATTTTACCTGAACCTAGACTCGTTTCCTGCACTAAATGAACTGTGTCTAAAGGAAGTCCCTATAAAAACACAGGGGTGTGATGAAATGAACTCAATTTATGAGGGCTCCTCCAACTGACATAATACGTGTTTCAATGTACGTACAATGTGACACCCGTATTGTGTCAAATTATCACTATAGTCGCCTTTTGTTACAGTATACCGTGTAAATATGCGTTATTTATTGAGTAGAATAAAGGAGTGGCGCTCTGTGACAATTAGTCAAAAGGAAATTAATAATATACTGGTATGCATTGAAACTACGTCTCAGGAGGTGCTCTCAAAAGCATTGGAATGTCTTGCCTGGAATTTAACTCGAGCTTCCCACATTACATTTATCAGCGATCAATCGAATTTAGATTTATCATGCTTCGTTTAGTAAGTATTTATGAGTTATCATACCATTGCCATGACACTGTTGCTAAGATTCAACCAGTCAATATGAATCCCTGTTCCCTAGACTGTAAAGTGTAATGTTGGTAGTCTAGGACCGATTTAAGACAATTAGCAACACTTATAAGAGTGATGAGTGGCCGGACTGTCAATTCATGACATTTCATCACAGTCTCGGGGGCAACTGACCCCAGTATCAGTCAAAGCTACTCCATATCTACTGATATGGTGTCAAAGGTGCCCTGAAAACTTGTCATATTATCTTGAAGCTTGTCTTCAATCAAGTTACCAGGTATGGAGTCGCTGGTGCTGAGATAATATTAATTTTCCAGATACTTTCTCCCACCCAGGAGTGGTACCGTAGGATGTGAATCTAAAACCTGCCAATGTTGACACACTCTCACAGTTGTTCATATGACATGTTTACGCCCATTCCACGTGTTTCTGATTACTCTTACAACAGGGACAAATATCTTAATATCATCAGTTGACAGAGTAGGAAGTATTGTCAAATGGCCATCGTTTCCTTATAATGGAGCACTCGCAAGTCGCAATATTGCTTTCCGGTAACAAATAGCGGGAGATTTCCAAATAGGAGAAAATTATAATCCATGAGATGCCCAATGAATGGATCCAATGAAAATTAATCGGAATTTATTTATTTCTGTCGAGGCTAATTTCCTTCGGGGTTTAATATTTTCTTGAAGCATGATAAAAAGCAAGAGAGATGAAATTTTCTTTTTTCCCACCAAATCCCATGTGAACTCTCTCCTACTCCATATTTCACAACCTCTAATGCTAAGTTATTAGAATATGCCCTTCTCTTTAATAAAGAAGATTTACTTCACTACTGAGTTGTGTGTCTGGGGTTAGAACTCCTCTCTCTCACGTCACCAGATACCAGTAGGAACTTAGGAAGGAGTCGTCCCTCCTCGAGTTATTGGTGGTTGAGAATGACGTCATTATCAGGGCTTAGAATGGCGAACTGATGACGTCAAAGTTCAGTGTATGCCACTCACAGGTGAAAATATAATATTCTGGAATATGATAGTATTATATTTTATTGTTTTACCCACGCTACTACAACTACTACCTCTCATGTCGTCAGTCAGGACGTCTTTTTCTGATAATTATTAAAATGTTTGAACTCGTAGAAGGTAAATTATAATAATAATAATAATATTAGGGTTAGTAGATGGTAATAAAGTATATTACTAAAACGCTTTGCGGAGAAGTTCACGCAGTTTGACGTCCTTGACAGACGTATTTAAACCCTGATAATGACGTCATTCTCTCTGAAAGCAGCCCCAAGAGTTCTTCCCTGGCTCACAAAGTTCTCACAACCACATCCTGGTATTAGGATAATAGAGACGTCGAATGCTAAAACCAGTCTAAAACTATTTTTTTTCGTCCCAAAACTTTTTATTTTTT
>WFMF01000689.1:54657-68226 GCA_011033025.1 Beroe forskalii | reverse complement strand
AAAAAATTTTTATAAAAGGTTTTAAAAAAACCCAAATTAACCCCATCAAATTAATGTTAAAGGCCCTCAATTTTGAATGAAACAAATTTCAAATATCGATATCCTTTGCTTTCCAGGTTTCATTTCAAAAAAGGGAAAGGAAAATTTCAAAATTCAGGAAACTTAACTTCTCAAATTCAACAGTTAATAAAATTTTTGATAATTGAACATTTGTATCAGAAAAACTTCCCATTGGTAAAAACATTTTTTACCTTTTAATCCAGGCAGCGAATTAACCAATCTTATTTTTCCATCTTTCGCCTGAAAACCACAGCGGTTGAATTATTAACGGTTCCCCTTGCATTGGGGAAATTTGGGAGTGAAGCCTCCACCATTTCCATTGCAGGCCCTTACGCACCTCAGGTTTAAGTTTGGGTCGGTAGTTAACTGCTCATTTCCCCTTCCCTTTTTCTTTCTCTTTAAGTTGGGGTATTTTAAAAGCGAAGGGCTTCTTCAAAATAAGTATTCGAGAAAATGTACAAATTGGCTGCATATTAGCAGTTCCACGTAGGTGCTGTGTTCCCGAACTGGGGAAATTGGGGGGCAGTACTTTTCTAATGCCAATATATCGAATATATGAAAAACGAATATAAGGACATCCCAGTTCGAAATAGGATAGTGGGAGTCAGGTTTATCAAATGGTGTTATTAACTGGTGTTTGAAAATGGAGTTCTTAAGAAAAATGGTGACAGACTTACAACTCACACCAGACCAAACTAAACTCAGATGATGGAGTAACGGAGCTTAGATTTCATCATAGGATTATGGCCACATAATATAAAATTATCATTCATACAATCAAAAATACAGCTTTTTATCCCCAAACTTTCAAAAATAATCTTAATCGATCGCTAACTGATAATATCACACGTTTGATGTACTGGTAAACCCAGTACATACCAGGACCTCCTATACTATAGACTATAGTAATTGCAGCTTTCAGCTGGGATCCCAAAATCCGTTGATAATTGACCAATCAGCGTGCGAGATTACGATCAACTCGCGTGCTGATTGGTCCATGTCCCCTGATACTATCCCGTCTGGTCACCTTCAAATGAACAATATATCATGTTCACCTGACTGTATACAGGTGAGGCAGTACCTTGGCAGCTATAGATGTTATCAATCCATCAATTAAAATTAAGGTAATTACGTCAATTTCCTCCGCCTATGATTAATTCCCGTACGTTAAAAAGTGGCTGTTCAACGTCATCAACTCACCACTTTGGGTTATGATAATGACGTCATTTTAGCCAATCATCACCTGTGAAGTATACAGTCTAATGAGACAGACATGGTATAGCTGATCTCCAAATCACAACTCTATAATTATGAACTGATAATTGGCTTTATGTCAAGGATCTGTATAACATGATATATGAATTATAAGCTGGCCTTTGACAGGTCACGTCCACCAGAAGACGTTAATTTCAGGTAAATTTCAATTAAAATAATAATTTCGGGTTTTAAAAACTGATGTTTTAGATGAAAATAGTGCAGTAAAGATGTTATGTTCGAATGTCAAAAATAAAATTTATATCCAACAAAGGGAAAATGGCGTCAAACTTTTATAAGTTTCCGACTATCATAAGTTTAGAAATTGTTTGTGGCAAAGAATAGCGCGGATTGACCAATAAAAGTCTCAGATCGGAGATATACGAATCTCAAAGAGAAAATTTATCGACAAAGGAAAAGTGGCGTCAAACTATCGTAATAGTTTCAAAAAAGTTTTGTGGCAAAAAATACTAAAATAGCACGGATCGTCCAATAGAAATCGCCAGATATGAAGACACTGAAAATGAACGGAAGTTCTGACCCTGTTGTAGCGCGTTTCATCACAAGCTGACATACGTAACAGACCGGATGGAAACGAGGAAAAAGTGCGTGGATAAACAACAAATCAGATAAAAGTTGGTTTATATTCGTTACTTCACGTCAGTCTGATTTCCTATATACCGAACATATATTATTTTTACTTGTGTTCCAAAATATTGCACTTTTAAAATATCCACTGCTTATTACTGCGTGCGTGACCTGAGCACAACAATACGGGCGATTTTATCCACGAATCAAAACCATGGCCATGACACTACGAACAAATCAAACAGAAACAAAAAAAGAAGAAAAAAAGAATACGGTAATAAGGAAACTCAACGCATTTGAATAAATGAATAATGCCGACCTGGTCATATGGCCCAAAAATTGACCCTAAACTAATTCCCGGGCAGAAACTGAAACACCTTCATGCAATTTGTAGGCGACATTCCTGAGTAATTCAAATAAAAAGGTTATCAGATACTGCCCCAGGTCAGATCAAAGTTTGGTCACGTGTCCAAGCCGGCATAATTCAAATGCGCCGATTGTATAACTTCAGACGCCAGCTATTGTTCCTTCACGACCTTACGACAAACGTGGCTCAAGCAGAAATAAGGTGAACGATAATAAGTACACTAACAAACGATAAGCAAATTATATGAGAGCAATGATTCAGTAATTTAAAGATTTAATACATCCCCCGTAAACTTATATTATAGTGTACTATTTATCATTTAAACGAAATTTTGTGAGCGAATCCCGATACATTATAAAAAATAATGTATCGGGATTCGCTCACAAAATTTCGTTTAATAAATCATAAATAGTACACTATAAGTTTACGGGGGATGTATTAAATCTTTGATAACGGTTACATACGTCATTATTTCGGTTTAAAACTTTGAATTTATTACGTCGAAAACTCGATTTCTAGTTATCATGAAATCTTTCTCACCCTCATAAATTGCAATAATATTGTAGGCCATGATCGAACTAGACGACCCACACGTCATGTCCCCGTACTAATATGGGTCTGGGTGTATTACGGAACGCAAAAGGTCATCCACACATAGTAGGCGTTATTAAGAGGGGCTTCCTTATCAGGATTTGAAATCGTACTAAATCTCACTTATAATTGTAGGCCATGAACTAGACGACCCATGACGTACTGATGGGGCCGTGAAATGCTTGGGTCCAAATATTACAGTCCATACAAAAGGTCGTCCGTGTTCTGTAGGCGGTTAGGAGGGGCTTCTTTATCAAGATTTGAAATGCTGAGTTAATCACCCTGGATAGCATATTATATTTTATATTTTGTGTGCGCGGCTTACACGGCCTGAATATATCGGTCCAATGATCGTCTGTGTTATGATAATTGTTTAATTGTTTCGTAATGGTTAACGATTGTATTGTACAACCAAAACAATGGAGATATGACGAGAATTTTACAATACCATGACTGTTGATGTAAAGATGTATTGATTATTGATGTAATGGAGTAACAGATGGCACTGTATCGATATATGTATAGAATTTGGCTCGTGAGGAAGTTCAGAAATGATTTATTCGCTTCAAACTGCGAGTAGGGGCCCGAGTAGGAAGCACAATGATTTTTAACAAAACGCCAAGTTTCACGGAAAAGAATCAATCGGACAAAAATCTAAAAATGAAAGTTATAGCAGCAATTAAGGATTATTGGAATGTTTATATAGCCCAAACAAAAATAACAGATTTACGCATTTTTCGCATTTCCGTGACCAAAGTTGTTTCTGGCCAAAAACCAATCAACACTATACAAACTCGCATGCTCGAATCAAAGAAATCTACTCCATCAATAGAGTCACCACTTCGTAAACTCTGATAATGACGTCTCTGCAACCCGCCTACTATTTCTTCACAACTTCCACTTCTACGTTTGTTACTATATTGCCAGTAAGTATGAAGCAAGTCTAATATAGCTGCACGAATAGATAGAAGGAGTGGTCGAGCTGCTTATATAGATCACTATAGACCCATGAACACTTGGCTTGTCTACATAACGCTGCACTTCATCACCTTAATATGTTGGTGGGCTGGTGAAGTGGGCGGTTATGACGTCATTATCAGGAGTTAGAGTGGTGTGGAGATGACGAAACTCTGCATAAAGCTCGTTGTATGAACTTCATATCTTGTGTATATAGAAGTGAAGTCTTCGAATGGAAGTACCTTAGTGGTAGAAATTATGATGTGTACTTATTATGACGAATGAAATTATGATCAGTACTAATTATGATGAAAAAATTTTGGGATAAAAACAAAGGTCTTTTTGGCGAACAACCAGTGGAATGAAATTTCATTATTTTACCATTTTAGCCGGCCCTTTAAACCATAATTGTCCAGAATCCTCCGAAATTGGATCAAAAATCATGAAATAAGACTTGATGCCGGCTATTTTCTGACAAAATCATTTCGTTTAGCATGATTTACATCATTATCATAATTGTGCTAACTTTCAACATCATGGTGATTGGGAAGTTAATGTCATGTGAATATCATGCCCCCCATTCACATATTGTTTTTTGACCGATGCTGTCTGTGTTTTCATTTTGGATCAAATGTAAATCTGACAGTAAGGTAGCTTATTTGGAGGTTAGGGCCTTGATTATTGGTATCAAGTAAGTTGAGTGAAACTCCGTAATCATGTCAACTCCATGATATGATAGCACCGCAACCTTTGATTTTGAAAATTTGCTGATTGAAGTTGTATCACAAAGATGTGAAAAGGGCCTTGAAGCCAACCATAATTTTTGGGCAACATGGTCATCCTGGTTGTTTCAACATGTTTTCTAAAAGTCTAAATAATGGTCGATTTTTGAGAAAGTATAAATTATGATCTGTAGAAATTATGATGTGTAGAATTTATGATGCGTACTAATTATGATCATTTTGCAAAAATAATCATAATTAGTACGCATCATAATTTCTACCACTAAGGTAGTCTACGATCGGACTGAGGCTGAGGGGTATAGTTTGATTATCATTCATAGCAGCTAAACAACGTCAATCACGAACAAATCATACCATGACATATTATATTGGGTCATGAAGGGCCTTGAACCCATCACTAAACGGTTAAAATGACGTCATTATCATACTGTAAAATGGGACATTGATGACATGAAGTGGCTTTAATATATACCTAGTCTTCCTGTGACTGGATAAGATCCTGAACTCACCCGGACAATAACAAATATATCTCCCCTAGCGATCAGTGCACAATGCACAGCGACCTACCTACCAGTGAATTGTGATCATAAGTCCTCCTCCGGTTCCTATATGATATCCGGTCTATAGATATAATATACATCCTCCATCTTATCTCAAAGTGACGTCATTATCTGGGATTAGAATGGTGAATTGATGAGATGGAGCACTCTACTTTTCCTGCACGACTTATATCCCATGATCTGGCATACAAAAGCCTTCAGTTTATGATATGGTTCTGAAAAATCATAGCTTCATGGCTCCAGTTCCGGGTTGGTCGCACATAGAAAATAGGCGGTTACATCTCATCAATATTCATTCTAATCCATGATAATTACGTGAATAGCAAGCGTCTATTACCCCCCGGAGGACTCTTTGTGACCTGGTATAAACTCAATCAGTCGTATATACTAAAATCAGTCCTGATAAGCAGATTCTACAGAAGAAGGTTGGGAGAGATATCACTGATCGTTTCTCTGAACCATGACATGTCCACATGACATGTCCACCGTCCATATGACATGTCCACATGACAGTCCACATGATGTCATGACATGTCCACAGTCCACATGACAGTCCACATGACATGTCCACAGTCCACATGACATGTCCACATGACAGTCCACATGACAGTCCACATGACATGTCCACAGTCCAAATGCCATGTTTACATGATGATCTGACCCTGACATGATTGGTCATTCCAACCATTATTAGATTCAACTTAAAATTCTATAATCAGATTCTGTGGAAGTATTCAAAATCGAAAATTGCACTTATATCGGATATGAAAAAGACTGTGACAACTGCATATTTTCCATATATCGACGAGCTAAGGGGTTTCATGGATAATGGAACGTGTTTCACAGAATCAAACCGTTTGTGTGCAACCCAGCGCAAAGCATCGCCAAATATATATCCCGAAGAGGAAATATAATATATACGCTCTTGAAATATTACCAACCCAATTATACCCGACCAATTTAAGAGTTCCGTAATTGGAAACGATGCCCGAGTGATGAGCTGGGGATACGGATATATATTTTGAAGTTATATATTATAAGGTTCATATATCAGGGCCATGATTTCATGCTATATCCTGTAATAAGTAGGCGGTATGATGCCATAAATTAGCTGTTCTGAACAGTGGCTGTATTGTCACTCAACTATATATAACCAAGCTAAGGCGGAGTTTGAGCGGCAGGAGCACATGATAATCAGCATTTCCAGTAGTGTATTATACACTAAGTTTCAACCCGTTTACGAGGATTCTGTTAAAGTTAATATATTCTTGTGGGAAATGAGGAGGATTTCCTGAAATAATATATGCTCTATTTGACATCACTGTGACGCTGACACCGGCTAACCATGCATCACGGAGCTGACATACCAAAACCCGAGTTTTTGTAATTGTTATGGCAGGTTATTTAAGTTTACACAGACTGCAATTATTAGGGTGAATCAACATTCAGTCTGAATTTTGATCTGAATCATCCTGAAAATACCAAAAACATGTGGTTTAATGGTTCATAAAAATAGTTTGTCATTAAAATTCTTAATCATTGGCAGGTTGCGTGCACAGCAGATCTCCACTTCTTGGATTACTCTGTACTTCTCTATACTCTGCTCGCAAGAACGTATCTCCATGGTAACTATGTCACACGTGATGAGACGCATCACCAGGGTTACTGTGTCACGCGTGATGTTACGTCACGTGAAGAGACACGCAGCACTGAGGGAGTGGCATCTGATAACGTAACTCTCTGTAAAAGTAAGTGTGACTTCTTCCATCGAATATAATTTGTAAAGAAGCAACTTATATTCAAACACCATTATGTTGAAAAGGAATTCCAAATTTCCAAACGAGCGTAGGAGTTTCACTGAAGGGCAAAGTCCTTTCTGTATGACAATGTGTACCTACTCACCTAGTACACTTTTAGGTGACTTTCAGGTGACTGAACAGGCATGTAAGTGTGTGACAGATTCTGAACAGCCATTTGACATATTCGGAACAGCCATGTTACAGATTCTGAGTAGGCATGTTACAGATATTGAACACTTGTCAGTTTATAACCCATCTTTCTCCCTCAAGCTCCCTTCCCCGCCTCGTCCCTCTCCCTCTCCCTCTCCTCCACCTCGCTCTACTTAACTCCTCAACTCCTCACCTCTCTCAACACCCTCAACACCAGCTGGTTGCAGAACTGCCCTGTCTCTCCCTTTGAGACGGTGGTGGTGAATGAGATGAGACATCCTGCTCAGCTCATGATTGTGAGTAGGATATTAACTGCTGATGGTACTATGCGTCATTGATGTGTTGCTCCTTTTTTATTTGAAGATTTGTCTATCTTAATTAATGACTGTCTGATACTACTTGGTATTGAGATATTAAAACTACTTTACTTGACACCACTTGAATCTGACACCCTTTCACCCTGACACCACTTTACCCCGACACCACTTTACCCTGACAGCACATCAACCTGACACCACTTTACCCTCACTTCACTCCACCCTGACACCACTTCACCCTAACATCACTCCATCCTGACATCATTTAACCCTGACACCACTTTACCCTGACACCACTTCACCCTGACACCACTTCACCCTGACATCATTTCACCCTGACATCATTTAACCCTGACACCACTTTACCCTGGCACCACATCACCCTGACACCACATCACCCTGACACCACTCTACCCTAACACCACTTCACCCTCACATCACTCCACCCTGACACCACTTCACCCTCACATCACTCCACCCTGACATCATTTCAACCCGGACACCACTTTGCCCTGACACCACTTCACCCTGACACCACATCACCCTGACACCACTTCACCCTGAAATCATTTCACCCTGACATCCCTTTACCCTGACACCACTTTACCCTGACACCACTTCACCTTGACACCACATCACCCTGACACCACTTCACCCTGACACCACTTCACCCTGACACCACTTTACCCTGACACCACTTTACCCTGACACCATGACCACTTTGCCCTGACACCACTGTCCACTACACCCTGACACCACTCTACTCTGACACCACTTCAGAACGGCAGCAGGTATCTGAGTTGTCCGGCTGAATCAGCCGTCCCCTGCTACTGGAACCCCGACCACCCTGTATTCCTCGCCCTGGAAACCATCCACCCCACCTGGTCACAGCCCTTACGTGAGTAAAGAGGAGTCGTTATCTGTTGACCTTCATCTTAGATTCTTTGTAAGCTTTCTGAACGACAATTCGTTCGCATCAAACTGGCCGGCTGCATAGTTTCCATTATCAACGTTTTATTCTGTAGACTTACAGAAGATATTGCCGTCTAATCTGCACGCTCGCCCAGATTTAAAACCTACCTCTGTGGTACAAGACAGTGGAGTGTTCGTCTTAGTCGAGGAGGACCACGGTGTGACCTGTATCAGGATCACGGGGGGTCTCCAAATCCATAACAACACTGATCTCGACCTACGGGTCAGCTTGCTTCCTCTGGATCCGACAACAGCTGCATTGACACCGGCTCAAACTTCAGTGACACCTGCCCAAGTACCTGCCGCTCATACTACGTCATATCTCAGGGTAAATAAGAAGTTTTTGTGTGTTGGTAAATGTAACTGAATTTCAGCAAGCATGCCATCCTTCTATTTTATCAACCGATGAGCTTTTGATCTGAAATCGAATACAACAATTAATTTGAAATAAGGATGAATTTCATCAGGTACACAGCATCAGAGCTAAGGAACAGCACCAAACTTTCTACCTTGGAGAAGGAGAGCATGCCATGTCCATCTCTGCCACAACCGGTGCCACTTCAGCAAGTGCCACTTCAACCAGTGCCACTTCAACCGGTGCCACTTCAGCAAGTGCCACATTGCCTCCCACAGCTGGTGCCAGCTCAGCCGATGGTGGCACGGCCTGGTCTCAACCCGTCAGGTTATTCATTATTTGAACATTTAGCAATCAGTTGCAGAAGCTGCTGCGCTTGAACGATATTCCTCCATTTTTATAAGATTTCCTATTTAAAATTGGTTTGCTTATTACAATCGTAATTTGTTCACTTTTAATAATAGTGCGTTCGGAAAAGATTGTCACTTGCAATTTCCTGGAGAAACGGCTGCCGGAAGTGACTTTTTGATGCGATATTCGTTTTTTTCAGACATCTTTGGATTAAGATAATCGGGTTTTACCGATAACTAAGTTTTCTTAGCCCATTCTACGGCGGATTCAAATTTCTAATTTTTTGCTCCGCTGTACGAAACTGACCACAAATTTCGTTATCAAAGAAAACACGCTATCAACGGACCCAGGAAGTGCGAGATATTCAAAATGAGGATGTTGCAGCACACGTGGATGCTTACTGGAACAAATGAACTGTTTTTCGTCGAGTGGAAATAATCTTAAGGGGGTGCTTTGACCTCAAAAGGATATGCTCCAGATAAGGCAATTGCAACTTTTGCTCTGACAATTGCCCAGAAATATAACATTTAAATAACTTGATACGTTCGGTTATCGTGTTAGGCTATTAGTTCAGACCCTTCCGTACACGGGACAACCATTTTTAACATTTTGAGTTATTGTCTTAACGGTAAATTGAGCGATCCGTCGAGGCCAGTACCACGCCAGTATCGCGCCAGTATCAGGCCAGTACCATGCCAGTACCACGCCAGTATTGCGCCAGTATCAGGCCTACCTCACGCCGTTATCGCGCCAGTATCACGCCAGTATCGCGCCAGTAGCACGCCAGTAGCGCGCCAGTAGCACGCCAGTAGCGCGGCAGTAGCACGCCAGTAGCGCGGCAGTAGCACGCCAGTAGCACGCCAGTATCGCGCCAGTATCACGCCAGTACCGCGCCAGTAGCACGCCAGTAGTACGCCAGTATCACGCCAGTCGACACTAACTTATAGCCAGGACGCCAGTAGCACGCGTAGATACTAAAAGCAGGAACTAGCGAAACCACCCCGAAACAAGCCGAAACAAGCGGAACGACCCGAAACCACCCCGAACCAACCCAAAAACCTTCCGAAACAAGCCGAAACAAGGCGAAACGAGCCGAAACAACCCGAAACAGCCCGAAACAAGCGAAACAAGCGAAACAACCCGAAACAAGCGAATCAACCCGAAACAACCCGAAACAAGCAGTTTTGCATTTTCCACTTGTTTCGGCTTGTTTCGGCTTGTTTCAGCTTGTTTCGGCTTGTTTCGGGTTGTTCCAGTTTTTAGTAAATTTTTGGCTTGATTCGGGGTTGTTTCGGGCTGTTTCGTGTTTTTGCTGCCATATCAAGCGAAACAAGGCGAAACAAGGCGAAACAAGCGAACCAACCCGAAACAAGGCGAATCAACCCGAAACAAACGGAAAATGCAAAACTGCTTGTAGTTCATGTCGATTCGGCTTGATTCGGGTTGTTTCGGGTTGATTCGCTTGTTTCGGGATGATTCGCTTGTTTCGGGTTGATTTGCCTTGTTTCGGGCTGTTGTGGGTTGATTCAACTTGTTTCGCCGAAACAAGGCGAAACAAGCCGAAACAAGGCAAAACAAGCCGAAACAAGCCGAAACAAGCGAATCAACCCGAAACAAGCGAATCAACCCGAAATTTCGCCTTGTTTCGGCGAAACAAGTTGAATCAACCCACAACAACCCGAAACAAGACAAATCAACCCGAAACAAGCGGAATCAACACAGAAAAAAGCAAATCAACCCCAAACAACCTGAATCAACACGATAAACTGTGAATTCAAGGAAAGCCCATGGTAAAAGTTTGTATAACTGTAGTACTGTATTAGTAGCTTGACTTCCATCCTCCAGCATGTTGCAGAGTTGACACTGACATGGGCTATTTCACTTCTTGTGTGCAAGTAAGAATTTAAATTCCTCATGGATATGTCTAGTGTCCACACTCCACGGCCCCGCTCAAATATAGCATCCCCAATCCATACGTGTATCAATTTATAATACCTGGAGAGCGAATTTTGGGGCAGATTTTTCTATTCTGGGCAATTACTTCACTGCGATATATCCATTTAAATATTCATTCGGGAGCTTTTTGAGAAATTTGCTCTTCTAGAAAGGAAATGTTGAAAGTTTGAGTATAAATCTTCAAAGAATTTTAAAACGAACAGAAAGTTCTTGTGGCAAAAAAATGACTATCCAATGCAAGAGCGGGGTTTGGAGAAACAACAGCACTATTATATCACTATTAACATGGATTGAACACTGAGTTCGATTATAATCGTAAATCAGGAACATGACATGTATTAATGACTTGTGGCAGCTTGAGCTACGAAGTACGAGCCCGACGGCCAAGTTCAAGCTCGTTACTGATATGTATCTTCATGAATCATAGGGCAGAGGCATCAGATTGTAAAATAAGTTGAAAGAGCAAAAGAAAGAAAGACCCTCAGTGGCCGGGTAATTGCATATATACTGGTTCTAATCTACAAGAGAAATAGGGAAATAGGTAGTAAAAACATAAGAATTTGTTTATTTTTGTAGAGAAAATCCTCCAAACTGGGGCTAGAGCCTACGGCAAACTACTTAAGCTGTTACTTTCGACCAATGAAGACCCATAAACGTTAGAGCTAAGGCAGTCACACAAGCTCCATAAAAGAGTAAAGGAGCAAAGGTGCTTTGAACTTTTGAAACCATGCATGGTAACACTTTTTTGACCCATAACGTTCTTAAAAGAACGTTATGATTGCATCACTTTACTTGGGCCCGAATGTGCAAATTCTGATCCATTAAAACAATCATAATGTAATTCACAACGAAACATCTGACATTTGTTTGAAATGATGGAAGATTTTGCCGAGGGTAGCATCGCACACAAATAATAAGTCGCACACAAACAATATGCACCTGACACTGTCAGTGACAGTTAGGGTGCGCCCTTTTTTCAAAGTTTTTAGGCTCTTTGACTCGATTGTAGATCTCAGTGAGCTGATCACGAGGATATCAAGTTTTTGAAATTGGACAATGTCTTCCTTTGCCTCTGGGCGTTTTCTGTTTCGTGACGTCACATCACGTGACCTGTCACGTGATCCGCCTGCTAGTACTTTGTGCGCGCTCTGATTCCGCGCGCGCAATTGCAATTCTATGCGCGTTCGCGGATTTGAGTTGTCCGTGTCAATTCTGTGCTATCTATGGCATTGGTAAGACTTATCTTTATTGAATAATGGAATTTTCTGATACCAATCTATGATAGACGCAGATAGCAAATAATTTAAGGATCAGCTTATCTTGCCAGTGACATTTTCAAGCTGATAATTGCGATTACTTGGATAATGGAAGCTCAAGTTTATACATTGAGAGCTGAGAAGTACATTAGTACTATACAGGGTTAAAATTGTACATCCCTATCAGGAGTGTCCCCAGTCAGATCACATGATAAAGCAGAGGACACTCCCTCAACCATTGATAGAGCAGAACAAGGTTCACGTGACTGATAGAGGCCGAGGAAGCAAGCAGTATCTCTTTGACCATGAAGAAATCCAGTTAACAGTGACCTAGTTTGTTATATTTTAACGAGTAGGCACTCTTGCTAATTCTATTTCATCGTTCAGCAGTCTTGAAGCTTATTCCGATCCCGAGATCTGTGAAATGTGAAACACAAAAAATCCGTTCTATTGTTTTGCATTTTTTGTCTGGCGTTGCTACACCCCCTGGGTCTGAAAAAGGCGGACAAAGCGGATTCAAAACGACGAAATGTCGCTCGGAATAATGGGAATCGAGGTCTAATCCCATAGTCAGGGATTAAACGACGCGTAATAAAAATAGGCGGTTCAACGTCATCAACTCACTACATTGAACTATGATTAATGATTCATCTTACCTGCCACTCGTCTCAGGGTTTAGACCTGCACTTCTGTTGGTCTGAGATCGCGAATTGTACTCTTCTGATTCAGATAATTGAAACGGCCAAGATAACGGTATACAAGTTCCTCAGGATTGTGAACCGTCGCTCAAAATCTGGGCTTTTGACACTACTGGCTGGCAGGCGGCTGGCCGACTTGCCAGACAGCCAGCGAGCGGTTAGCCAGCCGGCCAGCAGGGCTCGGCTGGCCGGCTTGCAGTTAGTCAGCTGGTCGGGCTAGCGCCATCGTCTTGCCAGTGCAATTTTCGAGCTGATAATTGCGATTACTTGGAAAATGAAGCTTTAGTTTATACATTGGAGCAAGAAGTACATTAGTACTATTAAGGTTAAAATTGTACATTCAATCAGGAGTCAGATGTAGTGCCGAGTGTCCCAGTCAGATCACATGACAAGGCAGGGACATCTCCTCAACCAATGATCGAGTGGCAGAAAAGGTTCACGACTGATAGAAGGAGGAGGAGGAGAAGCAAGTAGTATCTATTTGAGAATAAATTAAGATCGGGGAACAGATTATCATCTCCGATACTTCATCTCAAAGTACGACATTTCATTCAAAACTGTAAATTGATTTCATCTCAAGTACGACATTTCATCA
>WFMF01000689.1:4707-54557 GCA_011033025.1 Beroe forskalii | reverse complement strand
TTTACACAGACTGCAATTATTAGGGTGAATCAACATTCAGTCTGAATTTTGATCTGAATCATCCTGAAAATACCAAAAACATGTGGTTTAATGGTTCATAAAAAATTCTTAATCATTAAAATTCTTTATCATTCGCAGGTTGCGTGCACAGCAGATCTCCACTATTTGGATTACTCTGTACTTCTCTATACTCTGCTCGCAAGAACGTATCTCCATGGTAACTATGTCACCCGTGATGGGACGCATCACCAAGGTGACGGTATCACGCGTGATGTTACGTCACGTGAAGAGTCACGCAGCACTAAGGGAGCGGCATCTGATAACGTAACTCTCTGTAAAAGTAAGTGTGACTTCTCTTCCCATTATAAACTGTAAAGAAGCAGCTTAAATTCCAACACCATCATGTTGAAAAGGAATTTCAAATTTCCAAACGAGCGTAGGAGTTTGACTGAAGGGCAGTCCTTTCTATATGTACTTTAGAGGCGTAAGACGAACACGCAGACAATATAGAGCCCTGCGAGAGCAGGGCTCTATATAATATTTAAATGTCGACAGCGTAGCTGGAGACATTTAAATAATTTAGAGGCGAGGCGAAGCGAAGGAGCCGAGTGCTCTAAATCATATTTCTGCGGTGAGTCTGAGCCTCTAAAGTACTATAGTAGTCGAACGGTGTATAAAGACACACCCTGTACAACAAGCACATTACCTTATATGGTAATAATAGAAAATGCTTGTTAACACAAAACAAAAAGCGCATAACTCAGCCGTTTTTGAGCAATTTGATCAAACTTTCAGGATATTACGGGCAAGATATGACCAATACATTCCTGGAGTAGCTAACATTTCTGACCCTCAGAAATTGAGATATGACAGATAAACCGGTGTTTTGTTTTAAAGTTACCGCTTAACAACTGGCTTTTCGGTCATAACTCCGCTTCTGGAGCTCAAAAATGAATCTAAACTTCGCTGAGATGTTGCTTTTATGAAGCTCTAAATATCCTGAAAGTTTTATCAAGTTTGCTCAAAAAACCTCGGAGATATGCACATTTTTGTAACGCAAAAGCAAAGGTCGCGTAGATGTGTATTTAAATTGGTGCGTCATAACAAACACATGATATAAAGCGCGAGTAGAACACGACTCTACGCATATAGTACTACCCTTTAAATCGGTCAAAACTTGTCGTGAGACTACTATATGACAATTGGTACCTCGTCCACTTTTAGGTGACATAGTATTCTGAACAGGCATGTGTGTGACATATTCTGATAAGGCATGTTACAGATTCTGAACACGTGTCAATTTATAACCCATCTTTCTCCCTCCAGCTCCCTTCCCCGCCTCGTCCCTCTCCCTCTCTCTCTCCTCCACCTCGCTCTACCTTACTCCCCAACTCCTCACCTCCCTCAACACCCTCAACACCAGCTGGGTGCAGAACTGCCCTGTCTCTCCCTTTGAGACGGTGGTGGTGAATGAGATGAGACATCCTGCTCAGCTCATGATTGTGAGTCAGATATTCTCTGCTGAATAGTACCTACTATGCGTCATTGATGTGTTGCTCCTTTTTTATTTGAAGATTTGTCCATCTTAATTAATGACTGTCTGATACTACTTGGTATTGAGATATTAAAACTACTTTACTTGACACCACTTGAATCTGACACCCTTTCACCCTGACACCACTTTACCCCGACACCACTTTACCCTGACAGCACATCAACCTGACACCACTTTACCCTCACTTCACTTCACCCTGACACCACTTCACCCTAACATCACTCCATCCTGACATCATTTAACCCTGACACCACTTTACCCTGACACCACTTCACCCTGACACCACTTCACCCTGACATCATTTCACCCTGACATCATTTAACCCTGACACCACTTTACCCTGGCACCACTTCACCCTGACACCGCTCTACCCTAACACCACGTCACCCTCACATCACTCCACCCTGACACCACTTCACCCTCACATCACTCCACCCTGACATCATTTCACCCGACACCACTTTGCCCTGACACCACTTTGCCCTGACACCACTTCACCCTGACACCACATCACCCTGACACCACTTCACCCTGAAATCATTTCACCCTGACATCCCTTTACCCTGACACCAGTTCGCCCTGACACCACTTCACCATGGCACCACTTCACCCTGACACCACTCTACCCTGTCACCAACTCACCACATCACCTCGACACTACTTCACCCTGACACCACATCACCCTGACACCACATCACCCTGACACCACTTCACCCTGGCACCACTTCACCCTGACACCACTTCACCCTGACACCACTTTACCCTGACGCCATTTTACCCTGACACCACTGTCTACTTCATCCGGACATCCCTTTACCCTGACACCACTTTACCCTGACACCACTGTCCACTACACCCTGACACCACTTTACTCTGACACCACTCCACCCTGACACCACTTTACTCTGTCACCACTTTACCCTAACACCACTGTTCACTTCACCCTGACACCACTCCACCCTGACACCACTTTACTCTGACACCACTTCAGAACGGCAGCAGGTATCTGAGTTGTCCGGCTGAATCAGCCGTCCCCTGCTACTGGAACCCTGACCACCCTGTATTCCTCGCCCTGGAAACCATCCACCCCACGTGGTCACAGCCCTTACGTGAGTAAAGATCAGTTACCTTGAAGTGGTTTCATCATTCCGCGTCGATCAAATGGACTGATCAAATGAAAATCTCGCACAATACACTTTTACGATTGTGTGCGATTTTTATTTGATCAGTTCATTCGACCGACGCGGAACGTTGCAGTGATTCATTCGGGCCAAACTTACCTGCTGCTAGTTTCCATTATCAACGTTTTATTCTGTAGACTTACAGAAGATCTTGTCGTCTAATCTGCACGGTCGCCCAGATTTAAAAGCAACCTCTGTGGTACAAGACAGTGGAGTGTTCGTCTTAGTCGAGGAGGACCACGGTGTGACCTGTATCAGGATCACGGGGGGTCTCCAAATCCATAACAACACTGATCTCGACCTACGGGTCAGCTTGCTTCCTCTGGATCCGACAACAGCTGCATTGACACCGGCTCAAACTCCTGTGACACCTGGTCAAACTTCAGTGACACCTGCCCAAGTACCTGCCGCTCATACTACGTCATATCTCAGGGTAAATAAGAAGTTTTTGTGTGTTGGTAAATGTAACTGAATTTCAGCAAGCATGCCATCCTATTATTTTATCAACCGATTAGCTTTTGATCTGAAATCGAATACAACAATTAATTTAAAATAAGGATGAATTTCATCAGGTACACAGCATCAGAGCTAAGGAACAGCACCAAACTTTCTACCTTGGAGAAGGAGAGCATGCCATGTCCATCTCTGCCACAACCAGTGCCACTTCAACTGGTGCCACTTCAGCAAGTGCCACTTCAACTGGTGCCACTTCAGCAAGTGCCACGTTGTCTCCCACAGCTGGTGCCAGCTCAGCTGATGGTGGCACGGCTTGGTCACAACCAGTCAGGTAATCCATTATTTGAACATTTAGTTGCAGAAGTTGCTGAGCTTGAAAGATATTCCTCCATTTTTATAAGATTTCCTATTTAAAATTGGTTTGCTTATTGCACTCGTAATTTGTTCACTTTTAATATAATGACAATCCCCTCGGTGGGTAAATCTAAATCTTAGCGATAATCACATTCTCATAATCACCCTGCAGGATACACAAAGACCTTCCCGAATGTTTCACCGTCAGCTTGGCACCTGACTGTCACATCATCGTGTCACACGTGCACAAAGCAGGTCACGTGACCGTCACCCTGGAGCCGTTGTTCATCATGAGGAATAACTTTGCAGAGGAGCTGTATGTGAGTCTGAGCGCGCCTGATCAGGGGATCGGAAGGACTGTCAAGATAGGACCGTGTGGAGATAGTGAGCAGATCTTCCATTTGAATGGAACGTCATTCCATAACATCGGGTGTAAATTGGACGAGAACCTGCCTCTTTCTCTACCGGTGAGAACAGGATTTTATGTTCAATGTTCATATCACTCACTGGTGCGCGGAAAAACCCACCATAGAGCAAAAATTGCGAGAAAGGGACGCTCGAGCGTAATCCTGTGAAATAATTTTACGGTTAGGGTTATAGGACGTATGGTCCGCACGAGCGTTCCCATCGCGCAATTCCCGCTCTAAGGTGGTGCTATGTCTAGGTGGCGTTTTGTCCGGGTGGCGTTTTGTCCTACCATGATCTAGTCAGTAAGCTCTCAAGAATAATCATAAGATTATGATGATTTTCATCAATAAATTGTGTCTAGGATTGATAAATTATCTGTTCCACCATTCACCCTTCCTCCAGGTTTGTATGATGAGCTACACCTCTCTTCACACCTTCTCTCCTCTCTCCCCCTCCTCCTCCTCCCCCTCCCTCCCCTCGTGGCCCACTCCCACTCCCTCTTCAGAAGTGAGGAGTATCCTCATTCCTCACAACTCCCACACCGAGTGGAGTATCGAGGGGGAGATCAGAATGTCTCCGGCTCAAACTTCCAAATACACCATGAGTCATGATTATTGCGATTGTCGATGTCAATTTCTTTTTTATTAGCCCAAATACCGCGAATTTTCTCCCCCATAAACGTAGAAAAGGTGATATTGGAATCCTGGCGTCACTTATGTCTCACCTAGGTCTTACCTGAATGGCCTGCAAAGTTTAAGCTCAATCGGATAAATTTTTAAGTTCCAGGACATTTCACCTCAAGACACTTCATCTCCCTTTACGGTCCATAGCCTTACCCAGATCCGAACCTTCGGAGTAACTGTATAATGATATATTTAGAATTAATATTAATTTCATGAAAGAAATTTCCTGAAAAAAAATTCAAGCCTATGCACGTACCCCAATGTTTTTACCGGTGTTTTAACGAACTACGATTCCTTGGTAAGATGATAATAATGTAATTTTATTGTGACACCATCACTACACACTACACAGACGTTCACATACAAGTGCAATAAGCGCATTGATACGGCGGGCCCCGAAGAGGGTTAACCGTAATTACGAACCATATTACGTACTAAAACTGCTATCAATATAGTGCCTAATATTTTGATAAGAGTTGTTTCGAAAACCTCTTGTTTTCATCAGCTTCGCAACAAAACTTATCCAAATATAAAAAGTTCTTGCAGTATTATGCATATTATATGGGGTCCGTCGGCAGGTCTTCTTTGTAGCAGGGAACCCTTGAACTTATTATCAGAGATAATAAGTTCAAGGGTTTCATTCTAGTTAATGATTTGTTCATGTTAAGATAAGGGAAGTAGGGGTAGGTATTATTAGATGGAGGCTTGTGATTTAGTTTTTCGGAGGATAATTAGTATGGTTTCAAGTTACGATGTTTCAGGGTTAATTCATGGTCAGATAAGGAAGATAAGAAATATGAGTTGATTTGATTAGAGTGCTTGAAGCTTTATTTTCTGTACGCCGGTGTCTTTAACTCTTCTTTTCTACCTCCGAATAGAAGTATCCACAGCCCAACCAGTTTTTATTGTGCACACCATATCAAGATAATCTTACAATTATTTGCATTACTTGATTCGTTGAATCATTGACTTGCGATCAAAATTACTTATTTAATTGAAAATTTATCATAGAATTAAAATTTATAATTAATAATCAATATACATGTTGACATTCAAAATTAAAATTTCAAAGGACATTTTAAAGTTGAAATTATTCTCTTGTAATTATGCATCGTAATTTCTCGTTCACTACCTATTGCAACTTTGTAAAGTTACTTGTTTACTTAAATAGTTTACTTATTCAGCCGGATAAAAGTATCATAGTTAATTTTTGACTTATTTATTATCAGATTTTCTTGGTGGAACTAATGAAATCATTTGTCAATAGGTCTAGTTATAAGAACAAGAAATGTCTGTGGCAGAGATATCAGTTCCATGTAACTTCGGTGTTGCAAACCTACACGACGAATTCCATGGTAATGTGACTATGGAGTTCCAAGATTCAACCTGCATGAGGGCATGCAGTCTCATATTATCGTGGAACAGTGAGGTGTTCACGTACTTATTCTCAGAACTCAGGCAGGGGACAGTAGAGTTAAAAGACTTCTCCAAGGACGTTGCCGTAATGTTCCTTGAGAGCCTTTACAGCGGAGTTGTTACTGTGGAAAAGTCTCAATTCAGAGAACTTAACAAGATATCCCATGCTTTCAAAGTGACGTGGATGTCCGAGAAATGCACTGAGGCGTTCACCCAATTCTGTGAGTCCAGCTCTCATGATTACACTGATATGGTGTTTCTTTTCAATGAGGCTGTGTACTCCGAAGTTACACTGAAATGTGGAGTGTTAATGAAAATCGTAGTTGAAACGTTTTCTAGATGCTTGGAAATTTTCAAAGGTTTTATAATCAATATTCATTTTCAACCATCCGAAGATTATAAGTTGGTTAACATGGCAGATAATTATATTAAAACAACATGAGTCAATACTCTCAACTCTGACTGCGCTATCGTACAAAACAGATCTAAGAATCCAGTGCTGCAGATCTGTATTTTTGATCGGAGGAGATCATGATTTTGGAATTTTGGCGAAAAAAACAAAATTTACATTAAAATTTAAAACTAATAAATCCCCTCCCCTGTTTTAAATATCTAACTTTTAAAAACAAATAAATAAACTAATAACATGAAAACCTTAAATTTTTTATCAAAAATAAAAAAGTTCAAGGGTTCCCTAAAAAGAGACCTCCCGACAGCCCCCATAGAAAAATGCGAAATTATTTGTTTTTAGGGGGAATTTTTTTTCGTTTTTTGAAAAAAACAAGGGGGTTTTGGGGAAAAACTTTATAAAAAAATTTAGGCACTATTTTGATAGAAGTTTTAGTAAATATGGTTCGTAATATTAATGGCTAACCTTTTTAAAACCCACCGTAATAAAACTAATTGCACTTGTATGGGGTTTGGATGTGTAGTGATGGTGCCCAAAAAAAATTTACTTTAATTATCATCTTCCCAAGGGAAATTTAGTTCGTTAAACACCAAACACTGGGGAAAGGTTTAATTTTTGGAAATTTCCTTCATAAAATTTAAATTTTTTTCCCCTAAATATCTTTTTATACAGTTACCGGGTTCGGGGAAAGGGCAATGGCCCTGAAAGGAGATGGTGTCTAGAAGGAAATGTCCTGGAACTTAAAAGTTTATCCGATTGAGCTTTAACTTTGCAGGCCATTCAGGTAAGACCTAGATGAGACATTAGTGACGCCAGAATCCAAAAATTACCTTCTTTTCTACGTTTATGGGGGAGAAAATTCGCGGTATGTGGGCTAATAAAAAAAGAAATTGACATCGACAATCGCAATAATCATGACTCATGGTGTATTTGGAAGTTTGAGCCGGAGACATTCTTATCTCCCCCTCGATGCTCCACTCGGTGTGGGAGTTGTGAGGAATGAGGATACTCCTTACTTCTGAGGAGGGAGTGGGAGTGGGCCACGAGGGGAGGGAGGGGGAGGAGGAGGAGAGAGGAGAGAAGGTGTGAAGAGAGGTGTAGCTCATCATACAAACCGGTAGGAAGGGTGAATGGTGGAACAGATAATTTATCAATCATAGACACAATTAATTGATGAAAATCATCATTTAAATCTTATGATTATGCTTGAAAGCTTACTGACTCGATCATGGTAGGACAAAACGCCACCCGGACAAAACGCCACCTTAGAGCGGGAATTGCGCGATGGGAACGCTCGTGCGGACCATACGTCCTATAACCCTAACCGTGAAATTATTTCACATGATGACGCTCGAGCGTCCCTTTCTCGCAATTTTTGCTCTATGGTGGTGTTTTTCCGCGCACCAGTGAGTGATATGAACATTGAACATAAAATCCTGTTCTCACCGGTAGAGAAAGAGGCAGGTTCTCGTCCAATTTACACCCGATGTTATGGAATGACGTTCCATTCAAATGGAAGATCTGCTCACTATCTCCACACGGTCCTATCTTGACAGTCCTTCCGATCCCCTGATCAGGCGCGCTCAGACTCACATACAGCTCCTCTGCAAAGTTATTCCTCATGATGAACAACGGCTCCAGGGTGACGGTCACGTGACCCGCTTTGTGCACGTGCGACACGATAATATGACAGTCAGGTGCCAAGCTGACGGTGAAACATTCGGGAAGGTCTTTGTGTATCCTGCAGGGTGATTATGAGAATGTGATTATCGCTAAAATTTGAATTAACCCACTGAGGGGATTGTCATAATATTAGGGCGTTCGGAAATGATTGTCACTACAGGCATAAAATGACAAATATGACCAATTATGTCAAAATTTCGACATATTCGAGTACAAGGGTCTCTACCAGACTGAATTGCAAATTTTCAGTGTTAACGAAGATTTTTGAGTGGGTCATCTAGCTAGTTTTTTGATTGCTTTCAGGTCCTCCGTATGGCGAATTCTACATCTTCTAGGCCATGTTTTATGGTCCGATTTCACTATTCAGGACATATTCAGGGCTTTCAGGTCCAAAACTAAAGAATAGGATGATTGGTTGACATTCGGGGCAAATTTATGTACAATTTAACCGTGTATGATTGATAAAGATTGGAGCTAAATGTGGCAAATTTAACAGTTCAGTAACCGATAATGCAGTACACATCTTGCACACACGTTTCTGAAGTTAAGACGGTAAATTGAGCGATCCGTCGAGGCCAGTATCGCGCCAGTACCGCGCCAGTATCAGGCCAGTATCAGGCCAGTACCACGCCAGTATCGCGCCAGTATCAGGCCTACCTCACGCCAGTATCACGCCAGTATCGCGCCAGTAGCGCGCCAGTAGCACGCCAGTAGCGCGCCAGTAGCGCGCCAGTAGCGCGCCAGTAGCACGCCAGTACCGCGCCAGTAGCACGCCAGTATCGCGCCAGTACCGCGCCAGTAGCACGCCAGTATCACGCCAGTATCACGCCAATATCGCGCCAGTCGGAACTAACTTTAAGCCAGGACGCCAGTAACACGCCAGTATATGATCTGAAAGTCTGAAACTGGCGTGCTACTGCGTAGATACTAAAAGCAGGAACTAGCGAAACCACCCCGAAACAAGCCGAAACAAGCGGAACGACCCGAAACCACCCCGAACCAACCCAAAAACCTTCCGAAACAAGCCGAAACAAGGCGAAACGAGCCGAAACAACCCGAAACAAGCGAAACAAGCGAAACAACCCGAAACAAGCCGAATCAGCCCGAAACCCGAACAACCCGAAACAAGCAGTTTTGTATTTTCCACTTGTTTCGGCTTGTTTCGGCTTGTTTCAACTTGTTTCAGTTATTATTCCGCTTGTTTCGGGTTGGTTCGTTTGTTTCGCTTGATACGACAGAAAAAACACGAAACAACCCGAATCAAGCCCGAATCAAGCCAATTTTTTACTAAAACCTGGAACAACCCGAAACAAGCCGAATCACCCCGAAACAAGCCGAATCACCCCGAAACAAGCCAAATCAACCCAAAACAAGCCAAATCAACCCAAAACAAGCGACTCAACCCGAAAAAAGCGAAACAACCCGAAACAAGCGAATCAACTCGAAACAAGCAGTTTTGCATTTTCCACTTGTTTCGGGTTGATTCGCTTGTTTCGGCTTGTTTCGGGTTGATTCGCTTGTTTCGGGTTGATTCGCTTGTTTCGGGTTGTTTCGGGTTGATTCGCTTGTTTCAGCTTGTTTCGCTTGTTTCGGCTTGTTTCGAGTAAATCAACCGAATCAAACGATTCAACCCGAATCAATATCGAAACGAGCCGAATCAATCTGAAGCCGGCGCCCGGCCATGATCAATCCGGAATAAGTGTCAGAGCCAAGGTGAATCAACCCGTATAATTATGGGACATAACTAATAGGATATTTATTGATATTCATTATTCAGTTTGTCAAGAAATATGTTCTTCTAGTCATCTAGCTATCTAGGCACTCTTAGAGATGTGTATACACAAATCTTATGAACTTATAATTGTATCTCCTTTTCATGATAGGCGACTTTATTACTCCAATCCTAACTCATTCGGCTCATTTTACCTGTCAACTGTGAAACACTGCGTACACTGCACATATTTGTATATCATGCATATCCTGATCTCACAGATCTCTATTTTTCTATTTTTCCCTTTCCAACTAACTTATTTAGAGTTGACTGCGGATCATATTAGCACTTCCCGTACTGTAGTATGTAGATAAAATACTCTGGCTACGTTATCTCTTTTCACCATTCATCACCACCCTATTCTTGATAACTGATCAACTGTGTCTGACTGATAATTACATAATAACGTAATCACTCGAGAGGTCGAATGTTTTCAGGTTCCTATCACTCGTTATGTACTTTAGAGGCGTAAGACGAACACGCAGACAATATAGAGCCCTGCGAGAGCAGGGCTCTATATAATATTTAAATGTCGACAGCGTAGCTGGAGACATTTAAATAATTTAGAGTGCGAGGCGAAGCGAAGCTGAGCCGAGTGCTCTAAATCATATTTCTGCGGTGAGTCTGAGCCTCTAAAAAGTACTATAGTAGTCGAACGGTGTACAAAAGACACACCCTGTACACAACAAGCACACATTACCTTATATGGTAATAATAGAAAATGCTTGTTAACACAAAACAAAAAAGCGCATAACTCAGCCCGTTTTTGAGCAATTTTGATTAAACTTTCAGGATATTACGGGCAAGATATGACCAATACATTCCTGAGTAGCTAACATTTCTGACCCTCAGAAATTGAGATATGACAGATAAACCGGTGTTTTGATTTAAAGTTACCGCTTAACAACTGGCTTTTCGGTCATAACTCCGCTTCTGGAGCTCAAAATGAATCTAAACTTCACTGAGATGTTGCTTTTATGAAGCTCTAATTATCCTGAAAGTTTCATCAAGTTTGCTCAAAACCTCGGAGATATGCACATTTTTGTAACGCAAAAAGCAAAGGTCGCGTAGATGTGTATTTAAATTGGTGTGTCATAACAAACACATGATATAAAGCGCGAGTAGAACACGACTCTACGCATATAGTACTACCCTTTAAATCGGTCAAAACTTGTCGTGAGACTACTATAACTCATTAAGGCACGGTACTTAACAGTCTTGTTTTGCTAACAGTCATCAAATTATGACAATTATGATCTTTCTCAAGCTGACAACAAAATGATACAAATGATGTCCTTATTCGTGGTAAAAATGATCATTTTAAATGCAACGTCATTAATCATTATAATTAATCATGTTATTCCCTTAATTTGCAACAAAATGAAATGCAACTCACAATTCGTAATGGAGAAAAATATTTGCGGGTCAGTTATCATTCATGTTTAACTCATGAATTGGTGTTTAAAGTTATGACATTTACTAAAACTTATGTTCGTATTATCAGTATCATCGTCATCCGTGTTTTAGTCTCAAAATGACACGACTCCAATTCGGACAACACTCGAATCAATTCGGAAATTGTCCCACTCGATATCAATTCATTCAAGTTTACCGGGCGAATTTACTGGGCTACGTGGCATAGAGATGCCAATTTAGAGATGCTTCTCGAGTTCTTGCATTTTCACATAAAGACATAGAGGTGAATAAGATGAACGTACGGTCGAATTACATGAAAGCGATGGAGATAAGTGCACGGGCCTAGGGTGCGCCCTTTTTTCAAAGTTTTTTAGGCTCTTTGACTCGATTGTAGATCTCAGTGAGCTGATCACGAGGATATCAAGTTTTTTGAAATTGGACAATGTCTTCCTTTGCCTCTGGGCGTTTTTCTGTTCCGTGACGTCACATCACGTGACCTGTCACGTGATCCGCCTGCTAGTACTTTGTGGGCGCTCTGATTCCGCGCACGCAATTGCAATTCTATGCGTTCTGCGGATTTGAGTTGTCCGTGTCAATTCTGTGCTATCTATGGCATTGGTAAGACTTATCTTTTATTGAATAATGGAATTTCTACGATACCAATCTATGATAGACGCAGATAGCAAATAATTTGGGATCAACTTATCTTGCCGGTGACATTTTCAAGCTGATAATTGCGATTACTTGGATAATGGAAGCTCAAGTTTACATTGAGAGCTGAGAAGTACATTAGTACTATACAGGGTTAAATTGTACATCCCTATCAGGAGTGTCCCCAGTCAGATCATGATAGCAGAGACACTCCCTCAACCGATGATAGAGCAGAACAAAGGTTCACGTGACTGATAGAGGCCGAGAGCAAGCAGTATCTCTTTGACCATGAAGAAGTTAACAGTGACCTGGTTTATTTATATTTTAACGAGTAGGCACTCTTGCTAATTCTATTTCATCGTTCAGCAGTCTTGAAGCTTATTCCGATCCCGAGATCTGTGAAATGTGAAACACAAAAAATCCGTTCTATTGTTTTGCATTTTTTGTCTGGTTGCTACGCACCCCCTGGGCGGATTCAAAACGACGAAATGTCGCTCGAATATTGAATCGAGGTCTAATCCCATAGTCAGGATTAGACCTGCACTTTGTTGAGATCGCGAATTCAAAATTTCTTCTGATTCAGATAATTAGGAAACGGCCAAGATAACGGTATACAAGTTCCTCAGACAGAACTGTCGCTCAAAATCTGGGGGTTTCAACCCTGGCGGGGGTGGGCCAGCAGCCCGGAGCCGGTTAGGGAAAGGCTGTTAGTCAGCTGGTCTGCCACCCCTCCGTTTTTCTTTTTATTCTTGGAAAAAGCGTTTACATTAGCCCAAAAAGCATTAATAAAGGTTAAAATTTAATCCCCACAAATGTCCCCCGTCGATCCCTGAAAAGAGAGGGCACCCCCAACATTAAAAAGAAAAAGGGTTTACGTGACGAAGGCCGAGGAAGCAAGCAGTATCTTTTTTGACAGAAAATCCAGTTAACAGTGACCAGTTTTAATTTTAAAAGTAGGGACTTTGCTAATTTTTTTTATTTGGGGAGTTTGAAGTTATTCCATCCAGATTGAAAAGGAAACAAAAAAATTTTTTTGTTTTGATTTTGTTCGTTTACACCCCTGGGTCGAAAAAAAGGGGAAGCGGATTCAAAACGACGGAATGTCGCTCGAATAATGGGAATCGAGTTTATCCCAGTACCCTTTAGTAGTCCAGCGCGCAGATGAGCGCCACTGCGCGCATGATCCAGTGCTCGGGGGGCTTGTCGGAGGGCAGCTCGAGGGGCATGACGAAGTTGGTGCTGTGTCCGGTGGTGGAGAGGGTGCCAGCCCGCGTGAGGGTCTTGTAGACCGGGCACACGTAGATTCCCGTGGCGGGCTGCACTCGGTCGGCCGCGGGGATCAGCCGGATTATGGGCATATCTGCGGGGAAATGTGAGCATTAATGCGGGGAGTGGTGTGGACATTAACATGGAATGTTGGTGCAGTAGTTAGAGATGTATTTCTTTAGATCTCCATAGTAGTACTAATTCACTAGTAAATAACCTCGAATGAGGGGCAGTAGAACGCATCAGTACTCACCTGTGAACAGCTCCTTGGGTCGGGACTCAGTCAGCACGTGAGTCTCGTGGCACCACCGCGCTCCCTCCACGAAGAAGCCGGAGATGTAGCACCCGGTCTCCGGCTTGCTCGTGATCTCCCGCGTCACGGGCACCACGTCGTAGTCGAATCCGATGGTGTCGATGGAAATGCTGGTTTTACGGGCGTAGTTCTGCAGCGCCCCCGTGATGAAGGCTTGCGGGAAGAAGAAGCCCGAGATCCAGAAGACGTTGGGGATCCCGTCATAGTTCCACTTCTTGATGAAGTCCAGCCGCTGCAGGGGATATACATCATGCAACTTGTATTACAAGTATTCATGTCCTCTAGAATATGCGCAAAAACTTAAATCCTAAAGGAAACAATTAATGGCCAAATAGAGGATTTTCAATATCACAGTATCGCTAGAGGGGAGGCAAAGGACCAAGGTATAACTAGAAAAAGACAGTGTCAGAGTATGGCTAGAAAAAGACAATGTCAAGGTATGACTAGATAAAGACAATGTCAGGGTATGGCTAGATAAAGACAATGTCAGAGTATGGCTTGATAAAGACAATGTCACAGTATGGTTAGATAAAGACAATGCCAGAGTATGGCTAGATAAAGACAATGTCAAGGTATGGCTAGATAAAGACAATGTCAAGGTATGACTAGATAAAGACAATGTCAGAGTATGGCTAGATAGAGGCAATGTCAGAGTATGGCTAGATAAAGGCAATGTCAGAGTATGGTTAGATAAAGGCAATGTCATAGTATGGCTAAATGAAGAAAATGCCAGGGTATGGCTAGATAAAGACAATGTCAAGGTATGACTAGATAAAGACAATGTCAAGGTATGACTTGATAAAGACAATGTCAGAGTATGGCTTGATAAAGGCAATGTCAGAGTATTGCTAGATAAAGGCAATGTCAGGGTATGGCTAGATAAAGGCAATGCCAGGGTATGGCTAAATGAAGGCAATGTCAGGGTATGGCTAGATAAAGACAATGTCAGGGTATGGCTAGATAAAGAAAATGTCAGAGTATTGCTAGATAAAGGCAATGTCAGAGTATGGCTAGATAAAGACAATGTCTTGGTATGGCTTGATAAAGACAATGTCAGAGTATTGCTAGATAAAGACAATGTCATGGTATGGCTAGATAAAGACAATGTCATGGTATAGCTAGATAAAGACAATGTCAGGGTGTGGCTAGATAAAGACAATGTCAGAGTATGGTTAGATAAAGACAAGGTCATGGTATGGCTAGATAAAGACAATGTCATGGTATGGCTAGATAAAGACAATGTCAGAGTATGGCTAGATAAAGACAAGGCCATGGTATGGCTAGATAAAGACAATGTCTGAGTATGGCTAGATAAAGACAAGGTCATGGTATGGCTAGATAAAGGCAATGTCAAGGTATGGCTAGATGAAGACAATGTCAGAGTATGGCTAGATAAAGACAATGCCAGAGTATGGCTTGATAAAGGCAATGTCAGAGTATGGCTTGATAACGGCAATGTCAGGGTATGACTTGATAAAGGCAATGTCAGAGTATGGCTAGATAAAGGCAATGTTAAGGTATGGCTAGATAAAGACAATGTCAGAGTATGGCTTGATAAAGGCAATGTCAGGGTATGGCTAGATAGAGGCAATGTCAGAGTATGGCTAGATAAAGACATTGTCAGAGTATTGCTAGATAGAGGCACTGTCAGAGTATGGCTAGATAAAGGCAATGTCAGGGTATGGCTAGATAAAGACAATGTCAGAGTATGGCTAGATAGAGGCAATGTCAGAGTATGTCTAGATAGAGGCAATGTCAGGGTATGACTTGATAAAGGCAATGTCAAGGTATGGCTTGATAAAGGCAATGTCAGAGTATGACTAGATAAAGGCAATGTCAGAGTATGGCTAGATAAAGACATTGTCAGAGTATTGCTAGATAGAGGCACTGTCAGAGTATGGCTAGATAAAGGCAATGTCAGAGTATGGCTAGATAGAGGCAATGTCAGGGTTATGGCTAGATAGAGGCAATGTATGGTTAGAGGTATGCCACTTTATTTACCTGGAGAAGGTCAATGACCCAGGAGCCGAGGGGTTTAAGGGACGGGTAGGCCTTGTTGGCCCACATGTCTGGCACTGAGTTGTTGAACACTGACTGCGACATCAGCTCCAGCTGGTCAGACATCACCACCAGACCCTTTAGGGCCTTGAGCAGGTCGTTCAGAGACTTGTGGATCAGTTTAATGAGTGTGTTGTAGAGTATCACCTGGGAGAACAGGTAATAAGATATTAACATGGGGTCGGGTATTGGGGTCGGGTATTGGGGTCGGGTATTATTGGGGTCGTTATGAAGTAGAATACCCGCAGCTATTTGGTCTGGGAAACACGGGGATGTGCCATTACTAGAATACCCCCTTACCTCCTGCTGAAGGACGGTGTTCATGCTCTCTTCGTACAGCACAGGGTGTCTTGCCATCATGTCAGGAATGTCGAACGGACCTGGCACTTTGCTCAGGATCTGCTTAGCCGTCTCTTCGATTATCTGAGAGCGATCAGAATGATACTACAATCCCTCAGTACAATACCAACTTACGGGGTTATTATCTGAGAGTGGTCAGAATTCAGAATGATACTACAATCCCTCAGAACAATACCAACTTACGGGGTTATTATCTGAGACTTCCCTCAGAATTCTTCTGGGACTTCCTACTACTAACTTGGGACTATCACTACCGGTTATTCTGACCTCTCCCGGTACACGGGAGTAGCCCCTAACTCACTTCTTCTGGGACTTCCCTCCCTAACTCAAATTAAAACTTCAACTCACTTCTTCCCTAACTCACTTCTTCCTGCGGACTTCCCTCCCCTAACTCACTTCTTCCTGGGACTTCCCTCCCTAACTCACTTCTTCCTGGGACTTCCCTCCCTAACTCACTTCTTCCTGGGACTTCCTCCCCTCCACTTCTTCCTGAACTTCCTCCCTACTTTCTTCCTGGGACTTCCTCCCCTAACTCACTTCTTCCTGGGACTTCCCTCCTAACTCACTTCTTCCTGGGACTTCCCTCCCTAACTCACTTCTTCCTGGGACTTCCCTAACTCACTTCTTCACTTCTTCCTGGGACTTCCTCCCTAACTCACTTCTTCCTGGGACTTCCCTCCCCTAACTCACTTCTTCCTGGGACTTCCTCCCCTACTTCCCTCCCTAACTCACTTCTTCCTGGGACTTCCCTCCCTAACTCTTACTTCTTCCTGGGATCCTGACTTCCCTCCCCTAACTCACTTCTTCCTGGGACTTCCCTCCCCTAACTCACTTCTTCCTGGGACTTCCCTCCCCTAACTCACTTCTTCCTGGGACTTCCCTCCCCTAACTCACTTCTTCCTGGGACTTCCCTCCCCTAACTCACTTCTTCCTGAGACTCCCCTCCCCTAACTCACTTCTTCCTGGGACTTCCCTCCCCTAACTCACTTCTTCCTGGGACTTCCCTCAACCTGACTTCCCCCTAACTCACTTCTTCCTGGGACTTCCTCCCCTAACTCACTTCTTCCTGGGACTTCCCTCCCTAACTCACTTCTTCCTGGGACTTCCCTCCCCTAACTCACTTCTTCCCGACTTCCCTCCCTAACTCACTTCTTCCTGGGACTTCCCTCCCCTAACTCACTTCTTCCTGGGACTTCCCTCCCCAACTCACTCCCTTCTCACTTCTTCCTGGGACTTCCCTCCCTAACTCACTTCTTCCTGGGACTTCCTCCCTAACTCACTTCTTCCTGAGACTTCCCTCCCTAACTCACTTCTTCCTGGGACTTCCTCCCTAACTCACTTCTTCCTGGGACTTCCCCTTCTTCCTCACTTCTTCCTCTTCCTGGACTTCCTCCCTAACTCACTTCTTCCTGGGACTTCCACCTTCCTCCCTAACTCACTTCTTCCTGGGACTTCCCTCCCTAACTCACTTCCTGAACTCACTTCTTCCTGAGACTTCCCTCCCCTAACTCACTTCTTCCTGGGACTTCCCTCCCCTAACTCACTTCTTCCTGAGACTTCCCTCCCCTAACTCACTTCTTCCTGAGACTTCCCTCCCCTAACTCACTTCTTCCTGGGACTTCCCTCCCCTAACTCACTTCTTCCTGAGACTTCCCTCCCCTAACTCACTTCTTCCTGAGACTTCCTCCCCTACCACTTCTTCCTGAGACTTCCTCCCTAACTTCCTCCCTAACTTCTTCCTGGGACTTCCCTCCCCTAACTCACTTCCTGGGACTTCTTCTAACTCCCCCCCCAGGGACTTCCTCCCCTAACTCACTTCTTCCTGAGACTTCCCTCCCCTAACTCACTTCTTCCTGGGACTTCCTTCCCCTAACTCACTTCTTCCTGAGACTTCCCTCCCCTAACTCACTTCTTCCTGGGACTTCCCTCCCCTAACTCACTTCTTCCTGAGACTTCCCGCCCCCGGAGCCTGTCTTGGCCTGCATGAGCAGGAACTTGTCTAGGATGGCGAAGGTGTCGTTCTGAGCGTAGGTCATGTTAGCGTTCTCGTGCAGTCCGAAGAGCTCAGGAGAGTCGTTGAGGGGGAGCTGTTTGATGTACTTGAGGTAGTCCTTGTAAGTAGAGTCCCCGGGGAGCTGGTGGTAAGTGCCGGACTCCGAGAACACGTGGTCCTCCTGCAGCACACTCGAGTTGTAGAACATGTGCAGGATAGTGTTGATGCACCGCCGGTCCCAGTCGTCAGTCACCCGGCCCCCGTAGTTAATGTCTCCAGCTGTGTAGTGCAGCACCTGGCAAAGAGTTAGATGTTATAACAACACCTGCACATTTAGATGTTATAACACTGCCTCTCACCTTGGACAGGACTTGAACAGATCCTGGAACATGTTGAGCTGGGACACGCAGATGGCTGTGTCTCCGGCAGTGAAGTCGTACGCGATGTTGAAACCCAGAGATCCGAACTTCCTGCGCTCACACACCACGGCATTGAACATCATGAGGGAGAGGAGCAGGGCCTTGAACTCAGCGTCCTGCCAGGGGAGTTAAGGTGAGAGAGTGACTTACTAGACTAGAGATAGACGGGGACTATAGATGTAACTAAGACTAAGTGACTATGTGACTAGGCAAGTGAGTTAATATAGTGACTAAGTCTAACCAAGTGTCTATAGAGACTTAGTGACTGTGACTAACTAGACTAGATGAATAAATAACTAAGTTTAACTATGTGACTACAGAGACTAAGTGACTGTGTGACAAAGTGACTATAAGATTACCGTGATTAAGTGACTACTATTAGATTGTAAGACTTTAAAAAGTGACTAACCCGGCCAGTGTATGACTAACATATGACTAAGTGACTACTATAAGAGTAACTATAAAGACTAAGTGACTGTGTGACTGTGTGACTAACTAAACCAAGTGGCTGTTTAACTAAGTGACACTGAGACTAACCCGGCCAGTGTATGACTAACATATGACTAAGTGACTACTATAAGAGTGACTATAAAGACTAAGTGACTGTGTGACTGTGACTGTGTGACTAACTAGACCAAGTGACTGTTTAACTAAGTGACACTAAGACTAACCCGGCCAGTGCAGGATCCCAGGAAGTCCTCGTTGAACTGCTGGTAGTTCCTCAGCAGGTTAGCCTTCACCCCCCGCGGCGGCTCCACCGTCATCTTGCTGCCGTTCTGCAGGATGGACACGGGGAACTTGGGGTTCGGCATGCTCGTCAGCCACAGCCGGAAGTCCCTGTGGACCTTGTCAGGGTCTATGTTCTCCACTAGCTGCTCCAGGGAGGGCATCCAGGAGGGAGACAGATGGCAGTTCTGGAAGAAGACCCACCGACCCCGCTCCATGGCGGACCTCAGCATGGCCTCGGCTCTGGGGCCCTGGCCTTGTCCCAGGGAGATGGCAGTCAGCTTCTTAGAGAACTTCATTTCCTGTGAGGGGAGGGATTAGTGCCTGGTTATCGCTTCAAGTTATCTTCAGTCTCCAATAATTGCCAGCAGTAATGTAATAATACCACACATCACGAGTATCTCAGTGGTTTGAGTGAGGTTGGCATCCCCCAGCTCACCTCAGCGAAGGTGTAAAGGTCAGTGGCGGGGTCGGTTCCCACAGACAGGACGAAGATGAGAGGGGTGGTGGGAGAGGAGTCCTTGTAGACCAGCGCCAGGTCAGTCGTCTGCGGCTCAATGAACTGCTCCCCTAAGTTGCCCCCAATAAAGTCCTGCATTGCGTTAGTGAACTTGTCAGGGCGGATACACTTCAGAATCAACATCTTCTGGAAACCAGTGAGGTCGGTCTGCCATTTCCCCGGCAGCGGAGCCCTGGAAAAGTGAATAATTAGTAAGACTTTCTTCCAATTCAAGTTTAAAACTAATTAAATATCAAATATTCCGGACAATGAGGCAGATGTCAATGGATTCTGGAGATGCCATCTCTAACCTGTGAGGGTCAGGGCTGTCAAAGTAAGCCCTGAATTCAATATCTCACCTGTGAAGGTCAGGGCTGTCAAAGTAATGATTGATTTCAATATCTCACCTGTGAGGGTCAGGGCTGTCGAAGTAAGCCCTGAATTCAATATCTAACCTGTGAGGTTCAGGGCTGTCAAAGTAATGATTGATTTCAATATATCACCTGTGAAGGTCAGGGCTGTCAAAGTAATGATTGATTTCAATATATCACCTGTGAAGGTCAGGGCTGTCAAAGTAATGATTGATTTCAATATCTCACCTGTGAGGGTCAGGGCTGTCAAAGTAAGCCCTGAATTCCGCATCGTACCTGTGAAGGTCAGGGCTCGGTCCAGCTCCGGTCGGAGAGCCACTGATCGGAGGGGTTCGGTAGGTTCTTCTCGGGCATCCCGCCGCCCGCGATCAGGAACCTCCAGTCGTCCGGCTCAATGGCCTTCTCGTTCATGAGGATCCTGACACAGAGGAGGAAGGAGAAGAGCAGCTTGTCCTTCTCAAACACGGACCGGCACACGTTGGCGTAGAGGGAGAAGGTGAAGTAGTTGTTGATGTTAGCTATTCTCTCCGTCAGGTCGTCCGAGGTCTCCGCGTTGGCGATGCCGTTCAGGAAGATCTTAATGTACCACTCGAGGGAGTACTGGTACATGGGGTCCACCTGGGCCAGGTCCACCACGCAGAAGAAGAGGATCTGGGTCCTCACGGCTACTGGCAGGTATCTGGACCTCGTCTCATCGATATCTTTCTCTGTCTGCTCGGCAATCAGCACTTTAGCTTTGATCTCCTCTGCCTTCACTTTGGATATCTCCAGGGTGTCTATGAGGCTGATGTCGTCGACAGGAGAGCCCTCCGAGGCGGAGAGGCGGTGGAGGATCTTGTCCTCGATCTCCTTGATTTCCTGCTTCATCTTAGCGTTGCTAACGATCAGTTGGTTCTTGGCTTCCTCCAAATCGGGCCGTTCCTCTGCCACTACAATACCCAGGAGCTGGTCTTCCAGACCACTGGGGGACAGGGTGAAGTTGACGATGGTCACTTTGGTGGACACCTCAGGGGTGTAGTGAGGGTTGGGCAGTTTGGTGGTGATGTACAGCTTGAAGTCCGGGTGGTAGGGGATGATGGTGTCCCCCAGCTTGATCACGATGCCGCCCTGCTGCTTGAAGGTTTGTTGGAGCAGGATGGGCTCCAGAGCCGGGTCCAGCTCCTCCCCCACGTTCTCCAGCAGACACGGCTTCCCGAACCTCACCGCGTTCTCCAGGGACCTCAAGAAGTCCCTGTTCGTCAGTTTGATGACGTCGATGCCGTTGTCTCGCTCCATAACCTTGACCCACTTGTTGGCTTGCCCCTGGGGGTCAATGAAAAGAGGCCATCTCTGGGAGTACTGGACGATCACTCCGTTCTCCACGGAGAGGTTGTCTCGCGGCAGCCCGAATATGTTCCATTCCCGGATCTTGACGGGGTCTCCGAGGGTCTTGACCAGTTCCACCTGAGGAGTGAGGGGCACCCCGCTCTCGGTCAGATAGGTCTCCCACTGCCCCATCAGCATGCTCCTGTACTCCCCCGAGAAGATGCCCAGGTAAGCGATGCAGCCCGCAGACAGCATCAGATCCCCCACCACATTGCCAATCAGCTTGGTGAGGGTAGCGATGGTATCTTCCCATCTCACTTTCTCGTCAGCCAGACCCCGATGAGTCTAGCTGCGCGCCCCAGCCGAGCTTGGCACAACTCTGTCTTGTTCTCCAGCTCCTGCTTCTTGTTCATGCACTCGTCGTACTTGGCTTGGAGAGTGGCCACCCTGTCCTCCACCTCCTGCAGCCTCTCCTTAGCATCGTTCAGGATCTGCATGGTCTGGTCTAAGGTCGTCTGAGCCTCCTTCAGAGCTGCCCGCTTAGGAGCAACAGACCGGGCTACGAAGTGGTATTTGTGCATGGCTCGCACCCACTGGCAGATGGAGGTGCACGCCTTCGACACCCTCTGAATGGCAGCCGGAGTGAAGTCCTCCGAGTCGATGTAGGGCTGGATCTTCTTGATGACATCATCAGGGATGTTGTCTTTGTCGAACTTGAAGAGACTCTCCAAGAACTTGGTCGGGTCCTGGAGGATAGCCTTGCCAGGCTCCCAGTAGTCGTCAATCTTAACACCGGCTTTGTCTGGGTGGGGCACTTTCTTCGCTTTGATGGACTTCATGATGCACACGGCCTCAATGACCATCCTGACACCATTAGGGGGTCTTTGGAGGGCTCTCACCTCCACCACGTCGTTCTTGTTCAGACTCTTGAGACTTTTGAGGGCCGCGTCCAGCGCAGGCAGGGCCTCGTTGAGGTCCCTCTGAGCGTCGTCTGCGATGGCTTTGCACTCCTCCGCCATGGCGGTGGCGGCTGACTCCTCCTTCTGAACGGTCTCCCTCGTCTGCTCTGCCACCACACTGTCCTTGTCTATCTGGATCATGGTGGCTTCAGTGTCCCGGGTGGCTTCCTCCAACATGGGTTTCATGGTCTCCAGCTCAGCCTGCATCTTAGCCACGTCCTCCTGAGTGTTCAGCAGCTTCGTCAGACCCGTCTTAGTCCGCTTCCTGGAGGCTTCCAGCTCCTCCTTCTTGGAGTTGATGAGTTTGGAGAAGATGCCCAGGAGCTCCAGGTAGCTGGTGGGAGTCACGTAGCAATGTCTGGATAACTCAGCTAGGTATTGCTTGCTAGCTACTGTCACCGTCTGGTGGATCACACCGCAAGTTAGCACTAAACCGTCCACTATTCCAGCCACTTGCCCGTCCTCCAGACCAGGGATCTCGTTGAGGAAGGTCTTAGCAACAGACTGGAGCGCCTCCTCAGGCCACTCACTGAACCAGTCGATGGTGCAGCAGTTGATGAGGGCTGGGAACATCCTGAGCCTGGCTCTGAATACCTCCCCGATAGGGCTCATACAGATCACTGAGTGGATGTTGTTCTTCACTCGCTTAGTGAACGCTCCAAACAGGTTGGTCTTAGTGGGCTGCTGGCCCAGGTCCAAAACCACGGGCTTCATCGCAGTGTAGATGTTGTCGAGGTCCTCAAAGGCGTAGATGTTTGGCACATCGCCAGAGTTCAGGATGTTGTTTATGTCCTCCAGGAACGACTCTGCTTTTATCTGCGGAGTGGGGGAGGTTTTTAGAATGAGGGGTAAAGAATTAGGTCATCAACTGAACTAGAAGTTTAGAGAGCATAGTCCCCATGCTCCAGTAAATAAGAAATGAGACCTTGTCAGCGCCCCATGTTACCTGGGTGTCTGAGAAGAGGAAGACGATGCTCTTGTTCTGCAGCCCCGCCTTCAGCAGCATGGTCTTCAGGTCCTCCCTCCACTCTGACACTCCGTAGTTCTTGCTCAGCTCGATCTGGAAAAGGGACCGCGTTATAGACACTTTATAATTTATACACACTTTATACACACTTTATAGACACTTTATAATTTATACACACTTTATACACACTTTATATTATACACCCTTTAAGTTCTCATTGGTGTTTCAGATACATATATCCTTGATGAGAGGGATATGGTGAGAGGTGAGGGATATGGGTTAGGTTTAGGGTATGGTGAGAGGTGTGGGATATGATGTGAGGGATATGGTGAGAGGTGTGGGATATGATGTGTGGGATATGATGTGAGGTGAGGGATATGGTGTGAGGTGAGGGATATGGGTTAGGGTTAGGGTATGGTGAGAGGTGTGGGATATGATGTGAGGTGGGGTTGGGATATGATTAGGGTATGGTGAGAGGTGTGGGATATGATGTGAGGTGGGATATGGGTTAGGTTTAGGGTGATGTGAGGGATATGGTGAGAGGTGAGGGATATGATGTGAGGTGAGGGATATGGGTTAGGGTTAGGGTATGGTGAGAGGTGTGGGATATGATGTGAGGGATATGGTGAGAGGTGTGGGATATGATGTGAGGGATATGGTAAGAGGTGTGGGATATGATGTGTGGGATATGATGTGAGGTGAGGGATATGGGTTAGGGTTAGGGTATGGTGAGAGGTGAGGGATATGATGTGAGGTGAGGGATATGATGTGAGGTGTGGGATATGATGTGAGGTGAGGGATATGATGTGAGGTGAGGGATATGATGTGAGGTGAGGGATATGGGTTAGGTTTAGGGTATGGTGAGAGGTGTGGGATATGATGTGAGGTGAGGGATATGGGTTAGGTTTAGGGTATGGTGAGAGGTGAGGGATATGATGTGAGGTGAGGGATATGATGTGAGGTGTGGGATATGATGTGAGGTGTGGGATATGGGTTAGGTTTAGGGTATGGTAAGAGGTGTGGGATATGATGGGGTCCGGGATGGGCACCTTTAAGGTATGGAGGGGTGGGGATATGACCAGGGATGCAAGGGAGACTTCTCACCTGGAAGGGGTACTCGGGTTGGGCACCTGGGTGAGGGACTGTCTGCCGCTGCCTCCCACCCGAGGTGGATGCCCCTGGGTCACGTGACACACAGCGTCCAGGAAGAGGACCAGCTGGGGTTGAGGGTTAGGCACCTGGGTTCGTTCAGTACCACCACCATCTTCTCTATGTCTTCTATGCAGTCGTACAACTTAGGGTCCGCGTTAGGCACCTGGAGTGGGGTTAGGGTTAGGCACCTGGGTTAGGGTTAGGCACCTGGGGTAGGGGTAGGGTTAGGCACCTGGGTTAGGGGTAGGGTTAGGCACCTGGGGTGGGGTTAGGGTTAGGCACCTGGGTTAGGCACCTGGGGTAGGGGTAGGGTTAGGCACCTGGGTTAGGGGTAGGGTTAGGCACCTGGGTTAGGGTTAGGGTTAGGCACCTGGGTTAGGGGTAGGGTTAGGCACCTGGGGTAGGGGTAGGGTTAGGCACCTGGGTTAGGGGTAGGGTTAGGCACCTGGGTGAGGGGTTAGGGTTAGGCACCTGGGTTAGGGGTAGGGTTAGGCACCTGGGTTAGGGGTAGGGTTAGGCACCTGGGTTAGGGGTAGGGTTAGGCACCTGGAGTGGGGTTAGGCACCTGGGTTAGGGGTAGGGTTAGGCACCTGGGTTAGGGGTAGGGTTAGGCACCTGGGGTAGGGGTCACTTAGGGTTGGGAAACAAGGTGGGTTTTCATTTGGCACCTGGGTTAGGGGTAGGGTTAGGCACCTGGGTTAGGGGTAGGGTTAGGCACCTGGGTTAGGTAGCAACGTACCATTAGGTACCATGCACCTGGGTTGCCCAGGGTTAGGCACCTGGGGTAGGGGCAACGTACCATGAAGGGGTTAGGCACCTGGGGTTAGGGGTAGGGTTGCCTAGGCACCTGGGTTAGGCACCTTGGGTAGGGTTAGGGTTAGCACCTGGGTTAGGGGTAGGTTAAGCAGCTGGGGTGCCCAAAAAGGCACCTGGGTTAGAGTTAGGGTTAGGCAGCTGGGGTGGGGTAGGGTTAGCACCTAGGGTTAGGGTTAAGGTAGGGCACCTGGGGTAGGGCAAGGGTAGAGTTGGGGTTTAGGGTACCTGGGTTAGGCCTGGGTTAGGGTGGGTAGACACCTGGGTTAGGCGTAGGGTTAGGCACCTGGGTTAGGGGTAGGGTTAGGCACCTGGGTTAAGGTCACTTACTGATGTGGAAACAAGGTTTCAGGAGAGTTTTCAGATTTTATACTGAATTCCTTACACACTGATTAATAAAGCTGAAGTTGCCATATGAGTCCCCTACAGCTCCTAAAGCAACCCTAGAGTTGCCTAGCAACGTACCATGAAGCAAGCCTAGAGTTGCCTAGCAACGTACCATGAAGCAACCCTAGAGTTGCCTAGCAACGTACCATGAAGCAACCCTAGAGTTGCCTAGCAACGTACCATGAAGTCTCCATAGAGTAGCCTAGCAACGTACCATGAAGCAACCCTAGAGTTGCCTAGCAACGTACCATGAAGTCTCCATAGAGCAACATCTCCCCAGTAACCACGTCCTCGTAAGTAGTCTCGAAGTTGCTGACCAGACACTCCTTGAGGAGGTCGTCGAACCAGGTCCTGTCCTGGTCGTTGACTAAACGGTCCGCAAACACCCGCTGACACTCGTGGAACCACATCTTGAAGATGTCGGAGGGGGGCCTTGCCTTGCCCATGTCCAGCATCAACATGCCCTGGAAGACCTTGGCCAGGTCCCGCAGGTTGAAGGTGTAGTGGGACTTGGCGGGGGTGGGGAGTAGTTGCGAGCAGATAGTGTTGTAGACCTGAGGAGGGGAGCTGGTGAGATGTACACTTCTTACAGTCAAGGAAGTACATAACATGAGGTCTGCCTATATAACATGAGTACAAGGTCTGCCTAAGAAGGTTCGGCTGTTAGCCCTCTTTACCTTGATGGTTGCCGTGGTGACGTTCTTGCTGACATCCCGGCCCTCCCCCGGCATCCCGCTCAAGTGGTTCTGGAGGATGGTGCCGAATATCCGCTCCTTGCTCTCGTCTTGCAGGTTGCAGAAGGTGAGGATGTTGAAGTGCCTCACCACTCGGGAGGTGAGGGGGTTCCTACCTCCTCCGGGGGGCCCTAGAGCCACCAGGAAGTTGATATCCACCAGGTTCTTGAAGGAGCCAATCACCTTCCTGTCATACCAGCCTGGGGGAGCAGGGGGTGAGACTGTGAGTGAGGCAGGGGAATAGTGACAGGTACTGTAATGGACTACATATTAAGATGTTGAGAAGATCGTTAACAACCCACTAACCCTGACAGACACATGGCTCCTACCTTTGTGATCCAGCCACTGTCTGATGAGCTCTATGGGGGGCTGCACTAACCCTGACAGACACATGGCTCCTACCTTTGTGATCCAGCCACTGTCTGATGAGCTCTATTGGGGGCTGTGCCCCGTACACCTCCAGAGCTGGCATGTTGAAGTCGTCAATGAAGAAGACAAACTCCTTGCCAAGGGGAGGCCCAAACACTCCCTTCCTCCTCTTGTCCAGTTTGCTGTCGATAATGTCCTGTAAAATAGCACAGCTAGACAATTTACTCAGGAACTCATTAGGGCAAACTGAAGCCTGGCCAAGTGTCACACAAACAGTAGTGAAGTACAAACCAGAAGCCTGGCCTGGTCAAGTGTCATATACAAACAGTAGAGAGGTTACGAACCTGGGTCTGATTAGCAGAGGTTCTGGCTGAGAACATGAGGAAGTTGGAGACGTACTCCTCGCTCATCCCCAGACTCAGCTTGTTGGCGATGGTGAGGGACTTTCCAGTTCCTGTGGGTCCTATGCACATGAGCTGCTTCTTGTTCACCAGCAGCATCTCTATCAGGTACTCGGAGCGGATAGTGTCCATGGTGGGCACTATGATGTCCATGAACTTGCTCTCCGGGCTGATGTTCAGCTCTGGCATGTCATCCGTCCACATCTCCCAGCAAATCTACCAAATAAACCAATTAGTGAATCTTTATTCTTTACCCCCCCCCTTTAACACCCCTTGACCCCTATAACACGCCCTCTTTAACACGCCCCCTTGGCCCCTATAACACGCCCCCTTTAAAAAGCCCCTCCACGGAGGGTTTTCAATCAAAAAAAAAAAAAAAAAAAAATGTTACTAATTATATTATTTATTTTCTGCCCATAAAAGCGGCACCCCTCCACGGAGGGTTTTCAATCAATCAATCCCCTTGACCCCTATAACACGCCCTATTTAACAAGCCCCCTTGACCCCTATAACACGCCCTCTTTAACAAGCCCCCTTGACCCCTATAACACGCCCCCTTTAACACACCCCCTTGGCCCCTATAACACGCCCTCTTTAACACACCCCTTGGCCCCTATAACACGCCCTCTTTAACAAGCCCCCTTGACCCCTATAACACGCCCCCTTTAACACACCCCTTGGCCCCTATAACACGCCCTCTTTAACACACCCCTTGGCCCCTATAACACGCCCCCTTTAACAAGCCCCCTTGGCCCCTATATCACGCCCTCTTTAACAAGCCCCCTTGACCCCTATAACACGCCCTCTTTTACACGCCCCCTTGGCCCCTATAACACGCCCCCTTTAACACACCCCTTGACCCCTATAACACGCCCCCTTTAACACACCCCTTGACCCCTCCACCTGGCCCTGATGTCACTTAGTGAGTTTACCTTCCTATCCTTTATCTCCTCCTCCTCATCATCGAAGAAGCTAGCTCCACCATCGTTCAGCTTGTAATCGAATACCAGTCCTGCGTCTGGGAAAGGCATCTGAGCCTGAAGTAGTTACTTGTTAGTTGAGAGAAGTTGAGTAGTTTTCAGGGGGAGTCAAGAACTTGCAGAGAATCGATCATAACTCATAACGAAGTGAACATACGTTTGCTTGCTTCATCTTCTTTCGAATAAAAGCGTCGAAGTTAGTCCTTCCGTCCGCGTCGCAGCAGGCAGAGATGGCCCACACGAGAGAGAACATGAACCACGGCTCGATCAGGGAGGGAATGAGAGCTGCTTTCTCCTCAGGCACTTGGGGGCCCTGGGGAGAGATAACTAACAGGGCTGAAACTCGAGAAAAATTATAATGTTTCAAGGAACAGGGAGTGAAGAACACAATACTTGAGGTACAGTACATCAAAGTCTACCGCTGTTTTGCAAACTGAGACTTGCCTCTGTTTTGCAAACTGAGACTTGCCTCTGTTTTGCAAAATGAGACTTGCCTCTGTTTTGCAAACTGAGACTTGCCTCTGTTTTGCAAAATGAGACTTGCCTCCGTTTTGGTGAAGGGTGCGAAGAAGCACTCCATGAATCTGTTGGTGCTGTCGATGAGACTGCTGTTCATGGTGGTGATCATCTCCCTGCAGTTCTTGCGGAGTGCGTCCAGCGATTCCTGGCGGAAACACCCGATTATAACCCCTTTTTAAAGAAGAGACTGGCAGAAAACACCCGATTCTAAACCCTTTTCAAAGAAGAGACTGGCGATGTTCCAACCAATTATAACCCCTTTTTAGAATAAGAGACTGACGATTCTCCACCCAATTATAAACCCATCCTCCCAAGCTCATCCTGATCATTTTGATAGCCAGGTAGCGCAGTGGTTATTAAGACGTCGTACTTTCAATCGAGAGGTTGGTAGTTCGATTCCCGGCCGTGCCTACCGTGCTAAGGGTGAGAACTCTCACCTAAGCAGCCACACGGTTCACTCAGCCGAGCGTACAGGAAACTGTGCGGGAGAGTTAAATGAGGAGCTGCCTATCCAAAAAAATGTTTAACACTATACAGTACCTCCAGATAAGTGTCGAATAGGCCCTGCAGCTGCTCTCTGAAGGGCAGTATGATCTCTGGGAGGGTGTTCAGCCAGCAGGTCACGAAGGGGGTGTACCCCAGGATCTGCGGTTCTAAGTAGACCATCCCACACCGGCTGACAGTGGCTGGGGAGGCCTCCTCCAGATCAGCCACCTCGAACATCATCGTCATGTACTGCGGGAGAAAGGGGGAGGGGGGTTAGGAGGAGGGGGTTTAGGGGGTTAGGGGGAGGGGGTTAGAAGGATGGAGTTAGGATGGGGGTTAGGAGGAGAGGGTGTTAGAAGGAGAGGGATGGGGTTTAGGAGGAGAGGGGTTAGGAGAACATCATCGTCATGTGTTGTGGGAGAAGAGGGTTAGTAGGAGGGGGTTAGAAGGATAGGGACGGGGTTGGGGGAGGGTTAGAAGGAGAGGGGTTATGAGGAGGGGGAGAGTGTTTAAGAAGGGGTAAACAGGGAGCGGCTTTGATGGAGATGGAGGCGGTTAGGAGAGTGTTAAAACAGGGTGGGGGTTAGATAGGGAGGGAGGGGGTGTAGGAAGGGGTAAAACAGGGAGAGGGGTTTAGGAGGAGAGGGAGGGGTTTAAGAAGGGGTAAAACAGGGAGGGGTTTAGGTGAGGGGTTATGGGGGGTCAGGGGGATTAGGAGATATTGCAGATGGGGAGGGCTATATGGCAAAAAATGGGTAAAAGGCACCCCTTCACAAAAGTTGAAATCCATTTCCCATAGGGAGGATAAGGCCCAGAGCGAGGATAAAAATTTTTCTACCAGCAAAAATTTTCAAAGATTTGAAAAAAAACAAACAAAATTTGTGATAAGTAATGGAACAATTGTGAAATTGTCATCTCTTTTTGAGATGTGTTATGTGACTTGAAACCAGCAAACCAAATTAGGAAAACTAAGGTAAGGATCATATTCGCTTTTCCAAGATCATCTTCGGCCCTTCTGTTGTCCAAGAGCAGAAAAGGTTAGCTAAAAGGGAATGTTTTTGATAAAGCCGAAGATTATCATTGCTTTGATGATGACTATTATTTTGATATTCAATGAGAACGAGGATTAATAAGAAGCATGCATATAATTTTTATCGATCAACAAAAGTCTAAAGGACAAAGACAATACATATCACTTCCCATCTAAATTGGATAAATTGATTGTCTAATGTCTTGGACGAGCGAAGATTAAGTGCAATTTTAATTGTGATACTGGGATAAAATGGACTGAAATGAGGGCAAATATCCTACTGAGACGGCAATTCCAACTTCGATTTGCTCCAAACGTCTGGCTTCTGGGAGCTAACGCTCCCACATCCCAGACCCCGCCTTGAATAAGTTTTGTTTTCGTTTCTGTAAACATTTCTCATACCAAAGAACTAATATGCTAATATATCAAAATTAGACTGGAATGACTGAATGACGGTAAAAGTCTTATTAAGATGGCAATTTGTTCCAAATGTTGCTGCTTCCAGACCCCCAACATTGTGATCAAATATCTTAAATTAGAATTAAAATTAGACTGAAATCTGCCGCCCCCAGACCCCTGCCTTTGAAGTTTGATCTTTTTGCTAAAATTTTATTGGTCACATTTTTTAAGTCAAAAATTCTATTGCAATAACTTGTTGAGCAAGTTTTACCTCAAAAATAGAAATACCAAAGATGAAAATTCGAAGATAAACTTTCAATTTAGGGAGGATAAGGGTGGTGATTTTCAACTTATATGAACCTATGGTAAAAGGATTGGGTTAGAGGGCAGAGAAGGGATGAGAAGGGACGAGTTAAAGGTCCAAGATCTCTAGTCAAGGGGAAGATAAAACAGATCTCCAGAGGGAGATTCAACTCACATCAGTTAGGGAGGGAGTATAGGAAGGGGTAAAACAGGGAGGGGGTTAGGAGAGGAAGCTGGAGATAAAACGGATCCCCAGAGGGAGATTCAACTCACATCGGTAAGCTTGATGATCTCCCCGGAACTGAGGCAGAGCTTCTTGTTGTCGTCCAGGACAGTGTTCATGTTCTCAATCCACACCGCGTCCACAGGACCGTCAAACACGTACCAGCGCCGGGTTGTGTCAGTGAACCTGGGGGAGTTGTGCCAAAGGGACGAACCTGGGGGGAGGGAGTTGTGTCAGTGCTGGACGAACCTGGGGGGGGAGTTGTGTCAGTGCTGGACGAACCTGGGGGGCCAGTCAGTGCTGGACGAACCTGGGGGAGTTGTGTCAGTGCTGGACGAACCTGGGGGGGTTGTGTCAGTGCTGGACGAACCTGGGGGGAGTTGTGTCAGTGCTGGACGACCCTGGGGGAGTTGTGTCAGTGCTGGACGAACCTGGGGGGGGGTTGTATCAGTACTAGAGGACCCTGGGGGGAGAGTTGCAGAACTGCTGATGGAATGATTGTTGGAAGTGATGTGGACGGTGACACCGAGGATTTCTGTTACGTGGGTGACAAAGTTCTTGTAATACCCTGATTCCTTGCCATCTATGGCACCTAATGTGTGCCATGAGCGGAAACACTGGGAGTAGGGTGTGGTGTGCAGTATCTAACACTCACCCAGCCTAATGAGAGAGGAGAGGATTCCGTCAGTCCACTCGTGAGTCATGGGGTCGAACTCCCCATAGAGCTGTCCCATGGTGATGGACTTGGGGTTGAGCACGTAGGTCAGCACCTTCTCGAACACGTAGCCCCCAATGGACTCCCCCTTGATGCAAGTCATGGCGTCCTGCAGCACCTCGTAACACCGCGTCTTCCCTGAGCCAGTAGGTCCCACCAACATGAGACCGTGCCGCACCACCGTAGTCTCGTACAGCTGGATGCACTTCCCGATGAAACCCTCCACATCCAGCAGGTTCTTCCGAGCACAGGATTCCTTCAGACCCGTGTCCAGCAGCCCGTAGTCTATAGCTTCTTGTCTGGGGGTGAGAGAGAGGGTGATATCTCAAGTAAACACTCAGGAATCCCAGGCATGAAGGTATCTTGTGGAGATTATAACATCTCTAAAACACAACTCACTTGATCTTAGGGAAGAGATCTGAGACGATGCCGTTGAAGAGCTTGAGATCGTCCTGGAGGAACTTGGGCACGTTGACATCCCGGATAGCTCGCAGACAGATCAGCTCCTCGGAGGCGTCCGGCTGGTCTCGCTTCAGGTTGGCAGCAGCACTGATCACCGTCTTCACGGCACGCATACCGAAATCGTAATGATCCTGCGAGGAGTGGGGAGTTAGGCAATGGAGTAACTCCTACTGGGAAAAATATCTTCCTAATTTGTACATGGTGGGCACTGGGCACTCGGCATGAAGCTCCTGGCAACCATGGCAACCATATACAAATGAGATGCCATGGAAAAGGACTTGTCAAGATATGGGGGTCCTATCAGAAGACAATAGACTAAAAGAGCTATTCACCTTAGCACCTAGATGCAAGGAAATAGTTACAAACGAAGGAAAAGCTCCCACCTTAGCACTTAGATGCAGGGAAATAGTTACAAACGAAGGAAAGCTCCACACCTTAGCACCTAGATGCAAGGAAATAGTAACAAACCTGCGAGGAGAGTTGCTCTGAACTGAGCTTAAAAGTACTGGTGATCTTCTTAGACAGCACTTTGGCAGCAGAGAAGCCGAACGAGAAGAGGGAAATCTCAGCAATCATAGCATAGTCAGGTACCATCATAGCAACGGGTCGGAACAATGCCTGGAAATAGGGGGTCGTGTGTAGATAATTTCCTGATTTGTTATCTGGCAGCAGTAAATTAGTAACTTGAATGAAACCTACAGCCCGATATTGGTAGCGCCTTGGTATCATTAAGGACCGTACCTTGAGGTTTTCATTAAGGACCGTACCTTGAGGCTGTCATTAAAGACCGTACCTTGAGGCTGTCATTAAAGACCGTACCTTGAGGTTGTCATTAAGGACCGTACCTTGAGGTTGTCATTAAGGACCGTACCTTGAAACAGGGGTCATTAAAGACCGTACCTTGAGGTTGTCATTCGGAACAATGCCCGTAAATAGGAGGTTGGTACCATCATAGCAACCGGTCGGAACAATGCCTGGAAACAGGTCATTAAGACCGTACCTTGAGGTTGTCACTAAGGACCTACAGCCCGATATTGGTAGCGCCATGGTATCATTAAGGACCGTACCTTGAGGTTGTCATTAAGGACCGTACCTTGAGGTTGTCATTAAGGACCGTACCTTGAGGTTGTCATTAAGGACCGTACCTTGAGGTTGTCATTAAGGACCGTACCTTGAGGTTGTCGGGTAGCTCAGTCCTTCCCGCGTAACCAGGGTTCATGGTGATGAAGACGGCACAGGAACCCTTCAACACTATCTCCACCCCCTCAAACATGAACCTCTCCAGCTGAAACACGGAGGCGGTTATGTATTTTATAGACACCTCTGTGCAAATTCTGGATTTTCTACGGTGTCTATAATACATAGACACTTGCCAGATCGGGCCCATATTTGTTTAGACCCTCGCCCCACGGGCTCGGGCCAAAACCGGATAGATCCCTCGGGCTGCGCCGTCGGGAGCTATCCCAAAATGGGCCCGACCCGTGCGTGTCTATGTATTTGATATCTCTCCATTTACATTAATTGAGAAACTCATGCCAGCAAATATCACATCAAGTTGCTATGACATCTGTCTAGAGACTCATATCAGCAAAATCACATAAATTTGTTATCTCTCCTGTAGTCTACCTTCTGCTGCTGCGCTTTCTGAATAGTTGTAATCTGTTGAGCTACCACGGACAGCACCTCAATGTCAATACGGTTAAACTCGTCAAAGCACGCCCAAGCGCCCGCAGAAGCAAGTCCTTTAAAGAACTTCCCCATGGCCATGAAGTCCAGCTGGTCGGAGCAGTTGAAGACGACGCACTGGTAGGCCAGGGCCTTGGCGAGATCCTTGGTGGTCTCCGTTTTACCAGTTCCGGCAGGTCCGGCTGGGGCCCCACCGAACTTCAGATGCAGGGCTCCACACAGTGTCAGATAGCACCTGGGGGAGGGAGTTCGTTAGAACCAACTGAGACCCCATCTGACAAAATGTGGTAGGGTAGAATGAGGACAGCCATCTTGGCGCTGGAAGAGAGAACATCGAATATCTTGTCTTAGGTCTCATTGATTTACAATTCCTGTGCACGCTGTAACCGCTAGAGCTGTAAACCTGTCAGTGAGGGGGCATCAGTGGGGGTTGGGGGTTGGTGTGGGTTGGGAGGTGGGGGTGTCAGTACCTGTCAGTGAGGGGGGAGGGGTATTTTAGGGGCGGGGGTCAGTGAGGGGGCATCAACGGGGGGAAGTTGGGGTGAGGGGGGGTGATGACGAGTAGCACCTGTCAGTGAGGGGGGTGATGACGAGTCTGCCACTGTTCCCCAGGTACTCGTAGCCGTACTTGAACTCGCTGTTCACCACCCTGATAAGCAACTCTTCGTCCCAGTAATAGCGCAGCTGCTGAATCCACTCGAAGTCGTTGAGGTTCTTCACACCCACTTCTATCAGGTTAGCTGTCACGTCACGGGCATGCACCTGAGAGGGAGAGAGGTTAAACCAGCGCTACCCTAGTGTTATTTACAAACCAAAGTAATAAATATCACTCTCAAGTCTGAATAAACTTGATAACTTCAAATAAGGTAGAGTCGGTTATAGCTTCAGAGCTAGGTTCCTCTACACATTCCAATGCTAACCTCCACAACAATGAGAGCAGAGAGGACAGCCCGGGCGATGGAAGTGAGGTTGCCCCGCACTAGTGTGACTAGGTCCCCCAGCTGCCCCAGCAGCTTGTCATAGTAACCCGGGATGTCGTTTACTTCTATAGCTGCCGTCACCTCTGTGGTCCAGAATACTTGGCAGCCCGCAATGACCACCTGGCCCGGCCAGTTAAGCACCCACTCTGTGCGCGTGTTCTGCGGGTTGTTCTGAGGTGTCAGCGTTAGTTCCCTGCTATCAGTTGGTGTAATGGTAATCAGTTGGTGTAATGGTATCAAGTCTGGCTAGTAATCGAAAGATCCCGGGTTCGATTCCCTGCCATTCGAGATAAGGTTGAAAGATACCTTGGTATCTCAAGCCTATGTTGCCACATGGTTAGAAGTAAAACCTTCAAAATAAAAAAAGTACTTATTCTGAGGTGTCAGCATTAGTTCGCTGCTGTCTAAAATAGTAGGAGGATAAGCTTCCTTCATGAAAACACACCGAATATCAAGCACAGAAGTATAACAAGTCTATAAAATAATTGCCGGGATAACCTACCACAGGGGATAACCTAACACAATGAATAGCGCAATAACCTACCACAGGGGATAACCTAAGGAATAGCGCAATAACCTACCACAGGGTAGTCCTCTACTGAGAGCCTCACGGACTCGAGCAAGCTCTGTCTCATGACCCGCTCCACCTCGAGCAGCCAGTCCTCCACATTCCCAGTGGGGTAGAGGGTTTCTGAGAAGGGAACGCTCTCCCCGTCCATACTGTGCATGGAGGAGATCTTCAGATCGTTCTGGAACGTCAGCTGAGGGGGAAAATGTCAGAGGAAATGCCAGAGGAACAGCTACTCAGAGAAGTAGCTATTAGCTACTCAGAGAAGTAGCTATTAGCTACTCAGAGAAGTGCTATTAGCTACTCAGGAGTGCTCATGTGAATAGGGGCGTTATGAACCCCACTCAGAAACAGGTGAGAAAGGGAAACACACCTTGGCGATAGCCTCGAAGCACTTCCTGAGATGGGGCTGCACAGCGGTAGGATCCTTGGTCTGGGACAGGATCTCCAGCAGCTCGTCGTCTGAGAGGAAGTAGAATCTGGGGAAGGAGGCTCTCTTGGTCTCCAGGTACTCGCTTAGCCCCTTCTGCACTTGCTCCAGCAGCTTGTTGCACTCCCTGAAGTTCTCCAGCAGTCTGGCGTCCGGACAGAGGGTGATCACGTTAGGGTTGTTAGCAGCACTTGCCATCATCTTCCTCCACATTCGATCCATGGTCTGGTACCTCTTACTCTCCACTGGCAGCTGTCTGTTGATGTCTTCTGAGGAGAAGATGGGCTCCAGGTAGAGCCAGGCTCGCTGGCAAGTTGCCCACTCCTCCATAACGTCCTGAGTCATCCGCAACTTGCTCTCCCAGTTCATGATCCTGCAGGTGGGAGGGGGTACTGAGCGGGATACTGAGGGGTACTGAGAGGGAGGGGATACTGAGAGAGGGGGTACTGAGGGGAGGGGGTAATGATGGGGGGGTTACTTGCTCTCCCAGTTCATGATCCTGCAGGTGGGAGGGGGTACTGAGCGGGATACTGAGTGGGTACTGAGAGGGAGGGGATACTGAGGGGGAGGGGGTAATGAGGGGGAAGGGGTACTGAGGGGTTACTGAGGGGGGGATACTGAGTGGGTACTGAGGGGAGGAGGGCACTAAGGGGGAGGGGGTACTGAGGAGGGGTACTGAGGGGGATACTGGGAGGGAGGGGGGTACTGAGGGGGGAGGGGGTACTGAGGGGGAGGAGGGTACTGAGGGGGGCACTGAGGGGAGGGGGTACTAAGGAGGGAGGGGGTACTGAGGGGGGAGGGGGTACTGGGAGGGAGGGGTACTGAGGGGGGTACTGAGGGGGAGGGGGTACTGAGGGGGGTACTAAGGGGGGTACTGAGGGGGGTACTAAGGGGGGTACTAAGGGGGTACTGAGGGGGGTACTAAAGGGGGGTTACTGAGGGGGCACTGAGGGGAGAGGGGGTACTGAGGGGGGGTACTAAGGGGGGTTACTGAGGGGGGGGCACTTGCTCTCCCAGTTCATGATCCTGCAGGTGGGAGGGTGATACTGGGAGGAAGGGGGGTACTGGGAGGGGAGGGGGTACTGAGGGGGGGGGGGGTTATAGACAATCATTATCCTACTGGGTGGGAATAAGATATTCACGATCCTTAAGGGGGGAGGGGGTACTCAGGAATTAGACACTCCTGGCTGGAATTGTTCTACAAAATAGCCATGACAACATGGGACTGTCACTAAGCAACTGACCGGTTCTCGAAGGGCTTCTTGTAGGGAGAGAAGGACATGGCCTGGGTCATGACGATATGATCGTCCAGAAGCTGCGATATCTCCTCAGCTGCCTTCATGATGTAAGTACCCGTCTCCTTGTACGCTAACACCTGGAGTCGGGGTGTGTTAGTGAGTGGGAAATTCAGGGAATTATGCAAGCGGCCATATTTGAGCAGAGATCTGGAGCAGCAAGAGGTGTTAGTTCATACATCAAGGGTGCAAACCTCGAGGTTAACCGGAGCCCAATCCTTCTCCATCTTCTCAAGAGCCGTTTCAATGGCGAACTCTTTGCCCGCCACCTCTGCTATCTTAGCAATCTGGTCTACATGCGTCATCAGGTTCATATCCAGACACTTGCTGAAGGTCAGGGCTGCTTTCGGCTTCACCACGATACCTGAATGTAGTCATGTCAGGACACAGTAGGGGTTGATTAGGATGCCTGGATGTAGTCATGTCAAGACACAGTAAGGGGGTTGGTTAGGGTACCTGGATGTCGTCATGTCAAGACACAGTAGGGGGGTTGGTTAGGATACCTGGATGTAGTCATGTCAGGACACAGTGGGGGGGTTGGTTAGGGACTGTCTAATCAGTATGAGCATGACTGAACATCACTACAAGAAGAGGGAGCATCTCACCTAACTGAACATGACTATTAGAAGAGGGAGCATCTCACCTATGTCCTCTGAGAGGCTCTCCCAATGCCTGTTCCTCATTCCGGGGTTCCTGAGTCCCTGGATTAGCGGCACCTTAGGCTTGAACTCCTCCAGCTGATGTTTGATCTCCTGAGCCACTGCCAGGCAGCCTGGTAGTTCCTTGAAGACCTTGATGCACTTGTGCATGGTCTTGTAGCTGGTGGAGATGCTCTGCTCCACGAACTCTGGGTCTATCTTGTTGAGGGGCTCGTTCATCCAGGACTCGTACCACTTCTGCCAGTCTGCAGTGGTCGTCCACAGGTTCTTGTAGGGCTCAAACTCCCGGATCAGCTTGTTAACCTGCAACAAGAGGAGTGTGGGCAGGAAGTTACTGAGGCGTCAACAGCGGAACTTGCAAATTAGTGTTTCTGAAATCAGCTATTACAGAATATTACAGACAATGAACCTGACGAGTACCACCTTATGGAACTACATGAGTTGTGATTTAAAGGAACTACATACAGATAAGATTTAGATTCAGTGGAAGCCTCACCTTGTCGTACTGAGTGACTGGAACTCCGAAGAGTCGCTCTCTCTGGTTGTAGAGCTGAGCCAGGGTCTGACATTCCTTGAGCTGGTTGCTGATCCTCTTCACATCCAGGCTAATCTCCAGCGCCTTGTTGATGTCCGTGTGTCCTGAGAAACCTGCCACAGTCATCTGCAGGGAGTCCATCTTGTCCTCGAAGTTGGCTTGGTCGGCTGCCAGGATCTTGGAGAACCTTTCCTCGTCTTGCGTGAGGTTCTCGTTAGTTCGCTCAATCAGCTCGTCTATCTTAGCCGGCCAGGCGAAGCAGGTCCATCTGAGGGGGTTACTCTGAATTCTTGTTTTACTCTGAGTAGGGAAATCATCATTCCTCAGAGAAGCCGCATTGCTAGAATATAAAGACGAGAGACCCAGTAGCATGTAACCTACTTTAGCTTGTCACCTACTTTAACATGTCACCACTTTAGCATGACACCTACTTTAGCATGTCACCTACTTTAGCATGTAACCTACTTTAGCTTGTCACCTACTTTAACATGTCACCTACTTTAGCATGACACCTACTTTAGCATGACACCTACTTTAGCATGACACCTACTTTAGCATGACACCTACTTTAGCATGTCACCTACTTTAGCATGACACCTACTTTAGCATGACACCTACTTTAGCATGCTTATCACCCACTTTAGCATGACACCTACTTTAGCATGACACCTACTTTAGCATGACACCTACTTTAGCATGACACCTACTTTAGCATGACACCTACTTAGCATGACACCTACTTTAGCATGACACCTACTTTAGCATGACACCTACTACTTTAGCATGACACCTACTTTAGCATGACACCTACTTTAGCATGTCACCTACTTTAGCATGACACCTATTCTTACTTTAGCATGACACCTACTTTTAGCATGACACCTACTACTTTAGCATGACACCTACTTTAGCATGACACCTACTTTAGCATGACACCTACTTTTAGCATGACACCTGCATGACACCTACTTTAGCATACCCACTTTAGCATGACACCTACTTTAGCATGACACCTACTTTAGCATGACACCTACTTTAGCATGACACCTACTTTAGCATGACACCTACTTTAGCACATGACACCTACTTTAGCATGACACCTACTTTAGCATGACACCTACTTTTAGCATGACACCTACTTTGTGTATTTTTAGCATGACACCTACTTTAGCATGACACCTACCATAGCATGACACCTACTTTAGCATGTCACCTACTTTAACATGACACCTACTTTAACAGCATGACACCTACTTTAGCATGACACCTACTTTAGCATGACACCTACTTTAGCATGACACCTTTAGCTTGTCACTTTAGCACGTGACACCTACTTTAGCATGACACCTACTTTAGCATGACACCTACTTTAGCATGACACCTACGCTTGGCACCTACTTTAGCATGACACCTACTTTAGCATGACAACCTACTTTAGCATGACACCTACTTTAGCATGACACCTACTTTAGCATGACACCTACTTTTAGCATGACACTACCCTTTTAAAGCATGACACCTACTTTAGCATGACACCTACTTTAGCATGTAACCTACTTTTAGTTGACATGTCACCTTAGCATTTTAGCGTGACACCTACTTTAGCATGTCACCTACTTTTAACCTACTTTAGCATGACACCTACTTTAGCATGCTCACGGCTACTTTAGCATGTCACCTACTTTAGCATGTAACCTACTTTAGCATGACACCTACTTTAGCATGACACCTACTTAAGCATGACACCTACTTTAGCATGACACCTACTTTAGCATGTAACCTACTTAAGCATGTCACCTACTTTAGCATGACACCAACTTTAGCGTGACACCTACTTTAGCATGACACCTACTTTAGCATGACACCTACTTTAGCATGACACCTACTTTAGCATGTCACAGATCTTTAGCATGGTTACTTTAGCACCCGGCAGCGGGTTTATGTAAGCATGTCACCTACTTTAGCATGACACCTACTTTAAAATGACACCTACTTTAGCATGACACCTACTTTAGCATGACACCTACTTTAGCATGACACCTACTTAAGCATGTCACCTACTTTAACATGTCACCAACTTTAGCATGACACCTACTTTAGCATGACACCTACTTTAGCATGACACCTACTTTAGCGTGTCACCTACTTTAGCATGTCACCTACTTTAGCATGACACCTACTTTAGCGTGTCACCTACTTTAGCATGACACCTACTTTAGCATGACACCTACTTTAGCATGACACCTACTTTAGCATGACACCTACTTTAGCGTGACACCTACTTTAGCATGACACCTACTTTAGCATGTCACCTACTTTAACATGACACCTACTTTAGCATGTAACCTACTTTAGCATGTCACCTACTTTAGCATGTCACCTACTTTAGCATGACACCTACTTAAGCATGACACCTACTTTAGCATGACACCTACTTTAGCATGTAACCTACTTTAGCATGACACCTACTAGCATGTCATTCTTTTTAGCATGTCACCTACTTTAGCATGACACCTACTTTAGCATGACAGGGGTTTTATCGCACACCTACTTTAGCATGACACCTACTTTTAGCATGACACCTACTTTAGCATGTCACCTGCACTTTAACATGACACCTACTTTATGACACCTACTTAAATGTCACCTACTTTAGCATGACACCTACTTTAGCATGACACCTACTTTAACATGTCACCTACTTTAACATGACACCTACTTTAGCATGACACCTACTTTAGCATGTCACCTACTTTGAAGCGTGTCTACTTTAGCATGACACCTACTTTGCTTTGACACCTACTTTTAGCATGACACCTACTTAAGCATGTCACCTACTTTAGCATGTCACCTACTTTAGCATGACACCTACTTCATGACACCTACTTAAGCATGTGACACCTACTTTAGCATGACACCTACTTTAGCTAGCATGACACCTGCTGGCTTGTCACCTATAGCTTGTCACCTACTTTAACATGTCACCTACTTTAGCATGACACCTGATGACACCTAATTTCATATGACACCTGCATGACACCTACTTTAGCATGTCACCTACTTTAGCATGTAACCTACTTTAGCATGACACCTACTTTAGCATGTAACCTACTTTGCGTTGAAGTCGTCTGTAGAGAGGTTGTAGTAGAAGTCCTCAAGGAGCTCGTAGTCAGACATCACCTTGTCTATCTTCTGCTGGTTCAGGGCTATCGTGTCCGGCAGCGACTTTATGTACTCCCGGATATCCGCTGCATCCTCGATAGCGTTGGGCCGGTCAAACAACTTCCTCGACACCATCTTGAAGTCGTCACAGATCTGGGGAGGGGTTTGTAAGCACATCTGGAGAGGGGTTTGTAAGCAGATCTGGAGAGGGGTTTGTAAGCAGATCTGGAGAGGGGTTTGTAAGCAGATCTAGAGAGGGGTTTATAAGCAGATCTGGAGAGGGGTTTGTAAGCAGATCTGGGGAGGGGTTTGTAAGCAGATCTGGAGAGGGGTTTGTGAGCAGATCTGGAGAGGGGTTTGTAAGCAGATCTGGAGAGGGGTTTGTAAGCAGATCTGGGGAGGGGTTTGTAAGCAGATCCAGGGAGGGGTTTGTAACAAGATCTGGAGAGGGGTTTGTAAGCAGATCTGGGGAGGATTTGTAAGCAGATCTGGGGAGGGGTTTGTAAGCAGATCTGGGGAGGGGTTTGTAAGCAGATCTGGAGAGGGGTTTGTAAGCAGATCTGAGGTAGTCGTAAGATCTGGAGAGGGTTTGTAAGCAGATCTGGAGAGGGGTTTGTAAGCAGATCAATAAGAGTTTTCAGATCTGGAGAGGGGTTTGTAAGCAGATCTGGGGAGGGGTTTGTAAGCAGATCTGGAGAGGGGTTTGTAAGCAGCAGTTGTCAGTTGACCGTGTAATGGTATCAAGTCTGGCTCGTGATCGAAGGATCCAGGGATCGATTCCCTGCGTTTCCCACTGAGCTAAGGGTGAAAAGGCGGAGTTTGTAAGCAGCAGTGAGGTGCACCTACAACCTTAGATAGGTAAATAATGTATGAAATATTATCATTCAGATGCAGTGAGTAGCCAGCCCCTAACCTCCTCAGTCTGAGTCCTGAGCTTCTTAGCCAGTAGCTCGAGCACTGCCTTCGCCAGCTCCCTCCTCTTCTTGACGAGGAAGTTGCGGACCGTGTCGCAGTTGATCCAGAAGGGCCCTATGATGAGGGAGTTGGGGATGTCCGCCTCCAGATGTTCTTTCTCCGCCTGGTGCATCTCTATCTCCCTTTTCACATCGTGAGCTGACATGTCCTTGTCCATGATGGACTTGCAGGAGAGCAGGTTTAGGGATGGGAACATGGCTTTGTTATCTCAATCTAAGTTCATAGTCATTCACTCCTCACTTTCTCAATAATACTTCTCCTCACTTGGGGTAGTCGCACAATAATACTTCTCCTCACTTGAGGTAGTCGCACAATAATACTTCTCCTCACTTGAGGTAGTCGCTCAATAATACTTCTCCTCACTTGAGGTAGTCGCACAATAATACTTCTCCTCACTTGAGGTAGTCGCACAATAATACTTCTCCTCACTTGAAGTAGTCGCAAAATAATACTTCTCCTCACTTGAGGTAGTCGCTCAATAATACTTCTCCTCACTTGAGGTAGTCGCACAATAATACTTCTCCTCACTTGAGGTAGTCGCACAATAATACTTCTCCTCACTTGAGGTAGTCGCTCAATAATACTTCTCCTCACTTGAGGTAGTCGCACAATAATCCTTCTACTCACTTGAGGTAGTCGCACAATAATATTCTCACTTGAGGTAGTCGCACAATAATACTTCTCCTCACTTGGGGTAGTCGCACAATAATACTTCTCCTCACTTGAGGTAGTCAAACAATAATAATTCTCCTCACTTGAGGTAGTCACTCAATAATACTTCTCCTCACTTGAGGTAGTCAATCAATAATACTTGACGTACACCCGACTACAGGTGTTGCGTACAAGGAGACTCACTAACACACCCCGACTACAGGTGTTAGCGTACAAGGAGACTCACTAACACACCCCGACTACAGGTGTTAGCGTACAAGGAGACTCACTAACACACCCCGACTACAGGTGTTAGCTTACAAGGAGACTCACTAACACACCCCGACTACAGGTGTTAGCGTACAAGGAGACTCACTAACACACCCCGACTACAGGTGTTAGCGTACAAGGAGACTCACTAACACACCCCGACTACAGGTGACTACAGGCGTACAAAGGAGACTCACTAACACACCCCGACTACAGGTGTTAGCGTACAAGGAGACTCACTAACACACCCCGACTACAGGTGTTAGCGTACAAGGAGACTCACTAACACACCCCGACTACAGGTGTTAGCGTACAAGGAGACTCACTAACACACCCCGACTACAGGTGAGACTCACCCTGACTGGGTGTTAACACACCCCGACTACAGGTGTTAGCGCGAGACTCACTAACACACCCCGACTACAGGTGACGCAAGGAGACTCACTAACACACCCCGACTACAGGTGTTAGCGCGTACAACTACAGGGAGACTCACTACACACCCCGACTACAGGTGTTAGCGTACAAGGAGACTCACTAACACACCCCAACTACAGGTGTTAGCGTACAAGGAGACTCACTAACACACCCCGACTACAGGTGTTAGCGTACAAGGAGACTCACTAACACACCCCGACTACAGGTGTTAGCGTACAAGGAGACTCACTAACACACTTCCCTGAATTTCCCACCCACTAACACACCCCGACTACAGGTGTTAGCGTACAAGGAGACGGGTACTTACATCATGAAGGCAGCTGAGGAGATATCGCAGCTTCTGGACGATCATATCGTCATGACCCAGGCCATGTCCTTCTCTCCCTACAAGAAGCCCTTCGAGAACCGGTCAGTTGCTGAGTGACAGTGCCATGTTGTCATGGCTATTTTGTAGAACAATTCCAGCCAGGAGTGTCTAATTCCTGAGTACCCCCCTCCCCCCTTAAGGATCGTGAATATCTTATTCCCACCCAGTAGGATAATGATTGCCTATTACCCCCCCCCCTCAGTACCCCCTCCCCCCTCAGTACCCCCCTCCCACCTGCAGGATCATGAACTGGGAGAGCAAGTAACCCCCCCTCATAACCCCCCCCCCCCTTAGTACCCCCAGTACCCCCTTCCCCCTCAGTGCCCCCCCAGTACCCCTCCCCCCTCAATTGCCCCCTTAGTGCCCCCTTCCCCCTCATTACCCTCCCCTCAGTACCCTCCTCCCTCAGTGCCCCCTTCCCCTCATTACCCCTCCCCTCAGTACCCCCCTCAGTACCCCTCCCCTCAGTACCCTCCTCCCTCAGTACCCCCCCTCAGTACCCCTCAGTATCCCCTCAGTATCCCCCTCAGTACCCCCTCCCACCTGCAGGATCATGAACTGGGAGAGCAAGTACCCCCCCCCTCATAACCCCCTCATAACCCCCCTTAGTACCCCCAGTACCCCTTCCCCTCAGTGCCCCCCCAGTACCCTTCCCCCCTCAGTGCCCCCCCCCCCCAGTACCCCCTCCCCCTCATTACCCCCTCCCCCTCAGTACCCTCCTCCCCTCAGTATCCCCTCCCACCTGCAGGATCATGAACTGGGAGAGCAAGTTGCGGATGACTCAGGACGTTATGGAGGAGTGGGCAACTTGCCAGCGAGCCTGGCTCTACCTGGAGCCCATCTTCTCCTCAGAAGACATCAACAGACAGCTGCCAGTGGAGAGCAAGAGGTACCAGACAATGGACCGTATGTGGAGGAAGATGATGGCGAGTGCTGCTAACAACCCTAACGTGATCACCCTCTGTCCGGACGCCAGACTGCTGGAGAACTTCAGGGAGTGCAACAAGCTGCTGGAGCAAGTGCAGAAGGGGCTCAGCGAGTACTTGGAGACCAAGCGAGCCTCCTTCCCAAGATTCTACTTCCTCTCAGACGACGAGCTGCTGGAGATCCTGTCCCAGACCAAGGATCCTACCGCTGTGCAGCCCCATCTCAGGAAGTGCTTCGAGGCTATCGCCAAGGTGTGTTTCCCTTTCTCACCTGTTTCTGAGTGGAGTTCATAACGCCCCTTGACATGAGCACTCCGGAGTAGCTAATAGCTACTTCTCTGAGTAGCTAATAGCTACTTCTCTGAGTAGCTAATAGCTACTTCTCTGAGTAGCTAATAGCTACTTCTCTGAGTAGCTAATAGCTACTTCTCTGAGTAGCTAATAGCTACTTCTCTGAGTAGCTGTTCCTCTGGCATTTCCTCTGGCATTTCCTCTGACATTTCCCCCTCAGCTGACGTTCCAGAACGATCTGAAGATCTCCTCCATGCACAGTATGGACGGGGAGAGCGTTCCCTTCTCAGAAACCCTCTACCCCACTGGGAATGTGGAGGACTGGCTGCTCGAGGTGGAAAGGGTCATGAGACAGAGCTTGCTCGAGTCCGTGAGGCTCTCAGTAGAGGACTACCCTGTGGTAGGTTATTGTGCTATTCCTTGTGTTTTCCCCTGTGTTAGGTTATCCCTGAGTTAGGGTATCCCAGGCTGTGGTAGGTTATCCTCTGTGGTAGGTTATCCCCTGTGGTAGGTTATCCCGGCAATTATTTTATAGACTTGTTATATTTCTGTGCTTGATATTCGGTGTGTTTTCATGAAGGAAGCTTATCCTCCTACTATTTTAGACAGCAGGGAACTAATGCTGACACCTCAGAATAAGTACTCATTTTATTTTGATGGTTTTACTTCTAACCATGTGGCAACATAGGCTTGAGATACCAAGGTATCTTTCAACCTTATCTCAAATGGCAGGGAATCGAACCCGGGATCTTTCGATTACTAGCCAGACTTGATACCATTACACCAACTGATTACCATTACACCAACTGATAGCAGGGAACTAACGCTGACACCTCAGAACAACCCGCAGAACACGCGCACAGAGTGGTGCTTAACTAAGCCAGGCCAGGTGGTCATTGCGGGCTGCCAAGTATTCTGGACCACAGAGGTGACGGCAGCTATAGAAGTAAACGACATCCCGGGTTACTATGACAAGCTGCTGGGGCAACTGGGGGACCTGGTCACACTAGTGCGGGGCAACCTCACTTCCATCGCCCGGGCTGTCCTCTCTGCTCTCATTGTTGTGGAGGTTAGCATTGGAATGTGTACAGAGGAACCTAGCTCTGAAGCTATAACCGACTCTACCTTATTTGAAGTTATCAAATTTTATTCAGACTTGAGAGTGATATTTATTACTTTGGTTTGTAAATAACACTAGGGTAGTGCTAGTTTAACTGGTTTAACTTCACTCCCTCTCAGGTGCATGCCCGTGACGTGACAGCTAACCTGATAGAGGTGGGTGTGAAGAACCTCAACGACTTCGAGTGGATTCAGCAGCTGCGCTATTACTGGGACGAAGAGTTGCTTATCAGGGTGGTTAACAGCGAGTTTAAGTACGGCTACAGTGCACTAGAACAGTGGCAGACTCGTCATCACCCCCCTCACTGACAGGTACTATTCGTCATCACCCCCACCTCCCAACCCACACCAACCCCCCAACCCCCCACTGATGCCCCCTCACTGACAGGTACTGACACCCCCACCTCCCCACCTACACCAACCCCCCCCCCAACCCCCCACTGATGCCCCTCACTGACAGGTACTGACACCTCCACCCCCAACCCACACCAACCCCCCACTGATGCCCCTCACTGACAGGTACTGACACCTCCACCCCCACATCCCCCCCCCGCCGATGCCCCTCACTGACCCCCGCCCCTAAAATACCCCTCCCCCTCACTGACAGGTACTGACACCCCCCACCTCCCAACCTACACCAACCCACACCAACCCCCCACTGATGCCCCCTCACTGACAGGTACTGACACCCTCACCTCCCAACCCCCACTGATGCCCCTCACTGACAGGTACTGACACCCCCACCTCCCAACCCCCACCTACCCCCAACCCCCCACTGATGCCCCCTCACTGACAGGTACTGACACCCCCCTCCCAACCCACACCAACCCCCCACTGATGCCCCCTCACTGACAGGTACTGACACCAACCCCCCAACCCCCCGCTGATGACCCCTCACTGACAGGTACTGACACCCTCCACCCCCACCCCCCCCCCCAACCCCCCACTGATGCCCCCTCACTGACAGGTACTGACACCCTCCACCCCCACATCCCCCCCCCGCTGATGCCCCCTCACTGACCCCCGCCCCTAAAATACCCCTCCCCCTCACTGACAGGTACTGACACCCCCACCTCCCAACCTACACCAACCCACACCAACCCCCCACTGATGCCCCCTCACTGACAGGTACTGACACCCTCACCTCCCAACCCCCACCAACCCCCACTGATGCCCCCTCACTGACAGGTACTGACACCCCCACCTCCCAACCCCCACCTACCCCCAACCCCCCACTGATGCCCCCCCTCACTGACAGGTACTTGACACCCCCTCCCAACCCACACCAACCCCCACACTGATGCCCCCTCACTGAGACAGGTACTGACACCCCCAACCCCCCCTGATGACCCCTCAACCCCTCCACCCCCCCAACCCCCACTGATGCCCCCTCACTGACAGGTACTGACGCATCCCCCCCCTCCCCCCCCGCTGATGCCCCCTCACTGACCCCCGCCCCCACGTGATGCCCTCCCCTCACTGACAGGTGACACCCCCACCTCCCAACCTACCCAACCCACCCCCCCAGTGCCCCCTCACTGACAGGTACTGACCACCCTCACCTCCCAACCCCCGCTGATGACCCTCACTGACACGACACCCTCCACCCCCACCCCCCCCCCACTGATGCCCCCTCACTGACAGGTTTACAGCTCTAACGATTACAGCGTGCACAGGAATGGGGGTGGCAAGTTTGGTATACCGGACAATGGGGGAGCCAAAATGCCTCCCCTTAATCTTGGTATACATCATAACAGAGTTAACCATACCCAGGCTCGCCCAACACTTGGGCTAACCTCTAAACACGGGCTCCCCTATACACCCGCTCCCTTAATCTTGGGCTTACCCACTTCCCTTGGTCTCACCTAAACAAGGGATCTATTTACCAGACTTTCGCCCTTATCCTGGGCTATACCGCATATGGCTCCACCCTACCTTGGGCTTCTGGAATGCATTGGGCTAACCCCAAACACGGGATCCACCATACCAGCAACCCCATCCTGGGCTATACCGCATGAAAAACCACCCTACCTTGGGCTTCTGGAATGCCTTGGGCTAACCCCCAAACACGGGATCCACCATACCAGACCAACCTTTATCCTGGGCTATACTGCATATGGCTCCACCCTTCCTGGGGCTTCTGGAATGCCTTGGGCTAACCCCCAAACACGGGATCAACCATACCAGACAAGCCCTTATCCTGGGCTATACCGCATATGGCTCCACCCTACCTTGGGCTCCCCCTCGCTTTAAATATGGGCTCCCCTCCGTTATATTGGGCCACCCCATTCACTCACCCCATGCCCTCTCCCCCCTAGTTTGGGCTCCCCCATGATCAAAACCCGGACTACCCCCGTATTATCTCGGGCTCCCTCATGATAACTCGGGCTACCCCATACCTGCAACTCGGGCTACCCCTATACTAACTCGGGCTCCCCCCCCCCCCCAGTATTGACTCAGGCTCCCCCAATATTAACTCGGGCTCCCCCATGATAACTCGGGCTCTCCCCCATGTTATCTCGGGCTCCCCCATACCAACTTGGGCTCCCCCACACTAACTTGGGCTCCACCATACTATCCGGGCTACCCCATACCAACTTGGGCTCCCCCATACCAACTTGGGCTCCCCCGTACTATCTGGGCTCCCCCGTGCTAGCAGGCTCCCCCGTGCTAAATTGGGCTCCCCAGCACCAGCTTGGGCTCCCCCACAATAACTTGGGCTCCCACCGACTATCCGGGCTCCCCGCCACCAACGGGCTCCCCGTACTATCAAGGGCTCCTCCATTTTCTTGGGCTCCCCCGTACTATTTTTGGCTCCCCAGCCTGGCGGGCTCCCCATGCTAAATTAGGGCTCCCCCGTACCAGCAGGCTCCCCGTACTATCCTGGGCTCCCCAGTACTAACGAACCATACTATCAGGCTCCCTGTGCTATCTGCAGATATCCAACCTTCAGCGGGCTGCACCGTATAACGACTCACAGGCTCCCGTACTTAACCCAGGCTCCCAAAATTAACTCGAGCTCCCCAATATAGGCCCTTTTCAACAAAGGTGGCCGCAACGGTACCAATCGTCTAATTACATAATGATTCAAGAAAATGAACGCATTCTTGAAGAATAAACGCAAATTCAATTAGGCGCAGCATTTTTTATTTTCTATCGCCGTCATTACTAATATAAATGGACCTCTCACAACCAGCTTGTTTCTGTTTGACTCTTATTGAAACAACGCACGAGCACAATTTGAACACCAAAATATGAGGAATATTTTAACAAAAAAAAACCGGGAACAAAATTAGCCCAACCCTT
>WFMF01000688.1:53037-68449 GCA_011033025.1 Beroe forskalii | reverse complement strand
CTTGCCTTTACACTGGTTGCCTTGATCATTGACCTTTTTTATGCTTCACCTCTTTATCGCAAGAAATTTGGGAATAAATGCGCGCGCAGAGGCGGTACGTACCGCGGTATGTACCGACTATAGTTAGGATATGTTCCGGGGTATGTACCGCGGAACATGTTCTAACTAATCGGTACATACCGCGGTACGTACCACGGTATGTACCGACTAGTTAGGACATGTTCCGCGGTACGTACCGCGGTACGTACCGCGGTATGTACCGACTAGTTGGGGTCTAAAATGACCCAGCTGACCTGACTCCTCATTACAAGTTAAGGTTGGCCCGAGTCCGGGCCATGAGTCATTTGCTGGTAGCGTGGAATACTTTCTGTCCTATTAAAAAATCACCAGTCCTGGGATGGGGGACTTTCTGGCCGCATCCACGGGAGACAGAGCCTCTGTTAGGAAAAAGGTTGTTAGCGGGGTCCTGTTTTCTCGCGGGTAGATTGGGCAATTGGGCATCTCAGATCTGACAGTGATTTTGGGACACTGCGGATTTGAAGAAAAAAAAATCTTGTACGGCATTTTTTGATCAGTCAAAAGTTCCAAGCGCTGGATGCATGGTTGATTATAGCTATCATGAATCCAATTTCATCTCCCATGAATTTCTGAAACTTCTGAACTTCTGAATGTGCTTCATTGGATTAACAAGAAATAATATTAAAAGAATATTCTAATATTTTGAGCAGTTTTGACTTTTGAATAGTTCGAATCCTCAGTGTTACTATTTGTGGAAAATCTTTGTGACCTGTTTTCCTGAAAAATCACAGAAGAATCCAAAAGTAATTAAAGTTTTGGAATATTTTCTCACTGTTGTAGATTTAATTCAATTCAAAGTGGTTTTTTCCATGAATGAATTATATTTTAATTTTTGGTTATTTAATCAATCATGTGGTTTGTCAAATTCCAATCAATAAGATCATCACTCAATCCCAGCATACTTCTAGTCCAATAAGAGACGGAGAGGCCTCTTCCACGGACGCCCCATCTAGAGTGCAGGGTACCAGTGGAAGAGGCCCAGGAACACGGCTCAGGGGAATCATATTATAAATGCTCCCAGTTCTGCAGGTATTTTTGTCAGTGCCCCATCGGCATTAGAATCGAACCTTCTGTTATTCCTGTGCTTCTTGCAATTCCCGTCCTGGCCAGGGTGGTTACCCTTGCCTTAAAGAAATAGAAAATTTTAGGTATACCTAAAATTTTCTATTTCTTTAAATTTTCTATTTCTAAATTTTTGCTGACGTCAGCAAGCCTCAAACCCCCTCCATCCCCCCTGTCATCACCTGTCAGCGTTGAAAACCCTCCCCGGGTCAGTGATGACTTTAATACTTATTGCTAAAACCGACCTAGTTTTTATGGGCTCCGCAATATTTATCAAAAATTATTTTAAAGTCAACGTCAAGTTCAACCCATTAGTGCCCATTAGTGCCCGGTGTAGCGAAAAAGCAACCTTACTTTAACTGAATATTGTGGGCAGCCCATAAAAACTAGGGGAGCCGTCACATATTACGTCATCACTCGACCCGGGGGAGGGGGTTTTCAAATGCTGACAGGTGATGACAGGGGGGATGGAGGGGGTTTGAGGCTTGCTGACGTCAGCAAAAATTTAGAATTTTTGAAATCCTTAGTGTTAGGTATAGGGATGGATAATTGATGCCGTAATCTGTAAATACTCAGGGCAGTACTCTCACCACAATTACCAGGTTTAAAAGTAAACTCGCCCGATAATTTGGGAGTAGGGGTTGAGAGGCTAATCTGATTAGTTGCAGAGACGGAGGGTTTAAAATGAGAGCGTCACGGCTTGGATATATAAACGGGATGGATAATGTGATCAGCCGTTTAATCTTTAAGCTTATTCAGGTTCAAAGTACTCTACAGGTTTAGTAAGCTCGCCCGACAATTAATTTGGGATAAGGGGTTGAGGCTAAAAAGTACCAGAGACGGAGGTTTTAAAATTTTGGCTTGGATATATAAACGTTGTTATAAATATAATGTGATCAGTAGCTTAGTAGCCTTAAGCTTATTCAGTCTTATCGTTCAAAACCATCAAACTCTCTTTTCTAGTCTACCCTTACCACTCGTGCCATTCTGACATGAAAAGTACCCAGAAATAAAATTTGCAATACGCAGGCAGTTTCCATCGACTTTATCATTTCTGCAAATATTTTAACTGGGATATGATATCTATATTTCCAAACTGGGCACGTGACAGGCTATTTAATGATTAAATGTGGTTCGTCTATAACATATAGAAACAAATTTTGCTTGTTTATAACGAATTTAAAAATATGAATCACACCACACGTACATGATTGATAATTCATGTCTGTTGTTTTGATTCCAAATACTCAAATAATCAAAATTTGTTTTGAAAAAGGAGGGGGTTTGGTCAATGCTGACATCTGCATGGGGGAGGGGGTCAGCCCATGATGACAAATGATGACAGACGGGGGGAGGGGGTTGAAAATGGGCAAAAAAGTGATGACGTAATATGTGACGGCTCCCTAGAAAACCCATTTTTGGATCTCTTGCTTCATTCCCGCCCTGGCCAGGGCGGTAACCCCCCGCGGTAAAAAAACTGCCAGGGGTATAAACGCTGGCAGCTCAAAAACTTACGATGATTCCCATAGTATATTTTAGCATTGGTATCTGGCATTGCATACTGTATCTTACATCAAGGATGTTACCATGTTAGCCAATTAAGCCAACTATACCCTGGCACTGTTTGCTCAGGTTCAGCCAGATACTGAAGTTGATGGCTGTTTGCTGAACTTCAGCCAGATACTGAAGTTGATGGCTGTTTGTTGAGGTTCAACCAGAAACTGACGTAGATGTCTGATTGCTAAGGTTCAGCCAGCTCCTTAAAAATTCGTTACGTGCGTATAGTACTGTGTAACAACTATGTAAATAAGTGCGTCACTTAATTCGTGCGACCTGTGCACTAATAACTAATTAGTAGGAGTTTTTAATGAACAGAAATTCCAAAAACGCATTTCCAAAATCTCATTGATAAGTTATAAGTAGTGAGGTAACCTGTTATAGTATAATTTTTCTCACGAAAAACTATACATTATTTTGATGTAAAATTTCATGCTGTTCAACTTCCCGGAGCTAATTTTGGATTTTCGGCTTTATATTCCTTGATATAACGATCCTTTAGGCCCAAAAGTGCGTGTTTTGGCTATATTTCAACCTAGGAATATCATAGAGACTTCGTTTTTGGCGCAAACGAATCGCAATTATCGAGTTTATATGTGACTTGTGAACAAACATATTCTCTAAATCACCCAGGAAAAAAGTTACGGGCCAAAAACTGATTTTTGTCGTTTCTGGCTTATAAAAGGTGAAAAAATCGTATTTCAGCCCAGGAAGGTCGTAGAGACTTCGTTTTGGGCGCAGACGAATCGGAAACATCAAGTTTATCTGTAACTTGTGAATCAACATATGCTCAGAAAAAAGTTATGGGCCAAAAACCATTTTATTGACCCAAAATATGGTAATATCTCAACCCAAGAGTATCATATAGAGACTCGATTTTGGGCTCGAAATATTTCTAGGAGCCACATTTATGTATGACTTGTGAACAAACATATAGCTTAAAACGCTCAGGAAGCGAGTTATGGGCCAAAACCTTCTAACCATAATGTTATGAGATGGCAAAAATGATCTTAGAACAGTGTTTGGTCCATAACTCGCTTCCTGAGTTATATATTTGTTCACAAGTCATATATAAATGTGGCCCCTAGAAATATTTTGAGCCCAAAATCGAGTCTCTATGATACTATTGGGCTGAGATATTACCATATTTTGGGTCAATAAAATGGTTTTTTCCCATAACGTTTTTCTGAGCATTTTAGAGCATATGTTGATTCACAAGTTACAAATAAACTTCATGTTTCCGATTCGTTTGCGCCCAAAACGAAGTCTCTACGACCTTCCTGGGCTGAAATACGATTTTTTCACCTTTTATAAGCCAGAAACGAGAAAAATCAGTTTTTGGCCCGTAACTTTTTTCCTGAGCGATTTAGAGTATATGTTTGTTCACAAGTCACATATAAACTCGATAATTGCGATTCGTTTGCGCCCAAAACGAAGTCTCTATGATATTTCTAGGCTAGAATATAGTCAAAACACACATTTTTGGGCCTAAAGGATCGTTATATCAAGAAATAAAAGGCAGAAAATCCAAAATTGGCTCCGGGAAGTTGAACAGCATGAAATTTTACATCAAATGAAGTATATTTAGTTGTCGGTGGGAAATTAATCATTGTGGGATGATGCAATATTGTGTACAATTACAGCAAAATGTTCAATTTTGCCACTTATTTGATAATTATGTGAGATATAACTGATGCCCGGCTTAGCCCTTTGGCACGCATGTAGAACTTCTGAAGGCACACATTTCCATATGTGGAATTCCACTGTAGCTCAAAAAATGACGGAGCTAGTAAACTTTTTCTTAGAATTTGGTACCCTTACAAGAATGGCCATAACTCAGTCAATTTTGCGATTTAACAAACGAACCTTTGGATTTATATAGTGGATATGTTAATCTACATGCATGCAAATTTTCATACATTAAACTGGTATGGTTGTAAAGCTATGGAGTAACAAACTTTGACAGTGAAATAGTATACCAACTTTGCCCGCCCATTCCCAAAAATGTGTCCGAGAAAAAATCAACATTTTTTGGTAAAGTACCCCTTATATGCTGCAGAATGAGCCAATGAACTCATCTGAGCGGGCCGGTCTACTTGAATTTTCGTGTGCCCCCCTTAAGGGGGGGGGGGCACACGCAAATTCAAGTAGACCGGCCCGCTCAGATGAGTTCATATGCTCATTCTGCAGCATATAAGGGGTACTTTACCGGAAAATTTTGATTTTTCTCTTACACATTTTTTGAGAATGAGCGGGCAAAGTTGGTATACTTTTTCTCTGTCAGAGTTTGTGAGTCCATAGCTTTATGTCAGAAATGAAAGGAAGAGACAAATTCACATTATTGTCCTTGTGTCTCCTAGGAGTCCTATAAGCCTTTCTTCTAATACTAGATGGTCTACTGGTAGGTGTCTGATTAAACTTTAGAGGATTGTGGTATCCATTCCTGGATAGAAGGTCAGTTATAATACTGACTGAGTGCTCTTCATTCTCGGAGTCACTCGATGTTAGGGGGGGGGGGGGGGGGTTCAACCCATATTTTTTGGAAAACACGTTTCTGAGATAATGGTTGACCCAAAAGGTATACCCCGTGGGGCAATTTTTTGGCCGGGTTTGGTACCCCCATACCCACTGGCGCCGCTGTGGCGCCGGCGCCAAAAGTGCGCCCAAAATGGGCGCTTTTTTTCAAAAGCGACTTGGACGGGGAGGAGTGCAATCGATAGATAATGGTCCCCTGAGTTACCATGAAAAATTTGAAGTCGATATCTCAAAAAATGGCCGAGTTATGGCCGAAAAACGTATGCCCATATATGGGCATACGCGCATTGCGCAAGCCTATTTTAGCCAATAACTTGGCCAAATATCAATATTTTTGTATGAAACCAACGTTATTCGATAAATAGCGTTGGGTTACGTATTCTCTGCAAGTTTGGGGTTGATTGCTGCTAAAATGGCGATTTGAGGTCCAAAAAAACCACAAAATTGCCATTTTCTCAGTTCGCGTTTTTTTGAGTTAGGCCTTCAAATTTTTTTGGCACCGAAAGCGCCAAATTTTTGCCAAAATTTTTTGAAGGCCTAACTCAAAAATCCGAGTCCATTTGTATCTGAGGAATTTAGTCTAGTTTCACGTAAAAAAAAGAATTATGCAAAAATATCAATCGTAGCCGAAGTTATAAGCCTTTGAGTAAAGTGCACTTTCGAAAAAACGCGAACTGAGAAAATGGCGATTTTGTGGTTTTTCCGACCTCAAATCGCCATCTTAGCAGCAATCAACTCCAAACTTGTAGAGAATTCGTAACCCAACGCTATTTATCGAATAATGTTGGTTTCATACAAAACTATTGATATTTGGCCAAGTTATTGGCTAAAATAGGCTTGCGCAATGCGCGTATGCCCATATATGGGCATACGTTTTTCGGCCATAACTCGGCCATTTTTTGAGATATCGACTTCAAATTTTTCATGGTAACTCAGGGGACCATTATCTATCGATTGCACAGATCCCGTCCAAGTCGCTTTAAAAAAAATGCGCCTATTTTGGGCGCACTTTTGGCGCTGGCGCCACGGCGGCGCCAGTGGGTCTGGGGGTACCAAACCCGGCCAAAAAGTTGGCCCACGGGGTATACCTTTTGGGTCAACCGTTATCTCAGAAACGTGTTTTCCAAAAAATATGGGTTGAACCCCCCCCCCCCTCCCCGAGCCACTTCCTCCTTAGTTCTTACAGGCGGGGGGGGATCATGGACTAAGTGGGCGACACGATGCCTGGGTGGGGTGGGTCCTCGATGGGACAAAAACCACTTAGTCCATGTGGACTAAGTGGGTGGGTGTGGCTGAAAATTTTCAATACCAGTTAGTCAATGTGGACTAAGTGGGTGGGTTTGGTTAATTTTCAACCCCAGTTGGAATCAAATGGACTATATGGGTGGGTTGATAACATCAAAACAAGGCTCCAGATAGTCCTCTGGATAAAATATTCAAGTAATTATCACGCAAATGTCGGTGTTTTGCAGCAGAAAGGAGCATTGACAATGCAGGTAATGTATTCTATTGTATACCAGTTAATTGAATTTCAGCTATTTTTGCCCATGACCTGTCACAGTAATAAGTAATTGCAGCTCTGACAGATATCACACTATGATGCTTGTCAAAAGTTACACATCCATTTATGAGTACCTAATACAATTACAAAATACAGAGTACGCAAATTACAGAACCGCCTATTGGAATGCTGAAACCAAGCCTTTACTGTTTATTAATGTGGATTCAAGGAAAAAGGACGGCGATACACTCGATGACTCTAATCAATGATATGATACCTCTACTTCAAGAGAGGCATTTCACATTTCGTCACCTAAATATGAAAAGGGCCCACTCTGTTTTTTTTATAAGAAACTTTTTTGAAATCCTAGGCTAAAAGTTTCTTATTTTTTTTCACACGATTTTGAGCCTAAAAAGTTTTTATAAACTGGTTTTTAATTCCACATACCGACATATAGTAGGTATGCAGCAAAATCTCTACGAAATTTCCAACATAGTAACTTACAGTGCAGACTGTAGTTTAGGGATTTGAGTCGAACCTTCCGATATCTTGAGGTAAACTATACACTTTTAATAAGCATTTGCCTATCTTGATTAAGATTTGTGCAGCTGTAAACAATGATGTTCAGGATCTTCATCAAATGTCCTTCCGAAAAGTTCATGAATTTTAAAATTCAAATGATACTGTATCTAAATCTATAAAAGTATAAAGATTTAACTAGCTGAGCGCAGCTTTAATGCTTTTTGGAAATAGATATGGAACTGTCGCAACAACAATTTCTAAATTTCTATACCATTACTCCATTACAATTATAAGATCACTCATCTCATATTCAGTGTAATACTGTAATAGAGGTCCAATAGAAGTGATTAATTAGTTTCGAATGTTCACAATCAAATGTGGGGGTCTGGGGGCGCAAGTGACAAGCAATTGTCCTTACTATATGTTGTTTTAAAGGCACCTAGAGAAATTCTCAGAAACAGGTAAATGTACCAACCATCTGATGAGATGTGCACACTGTGAGTAGGTATGGAAGTATCACATGAAGGCTCACTTCATGGCTATGCATCCAATTTGTGGGTGTAACCGATCGTATGTGTTTCTCAGAGTGAATTAGACCATCATTTCAAAAGTGAGCCTGTTTATAATGCGGACATATGTTTCGTTTCAACGTTTGTCAACACGTTTGTTGGGACATTACACTGCAATACTATCATGATTGAATAAACTAATACACTAGAATTTACAGAAATTGTAGAATTTGCAGACTCAATATTATAGTGCATAATGAATGATGTTTGGAATTATTGGTAGCACTTTTTATTTCGATTTTATTTTGATTTTTAGTTTTTACAAGGTTCTAAATGAAAATTTCAGTTAAGGTTTGAAATGGTTTGAACCTCATTTTACAGTATCAAGATCAATTTAATAACTTTTATATAAATACATGATTCAAGACTTAATAACCACATATTATTGTCTTTTCAAACTACACTCAGTTTTTTTTATTATAAGAAACTGTCTATAAGAAACTTAGCCTAGGATTTTGAAAATTTAAGAAACTTAGCCTAGAATTTCGCAAAAAATTAAGAAACTTCACTAGATATGATTTCAAAATTTCAAACTTTTTTGGAAGAACATTTGATGAAGATCCTGAACATTATTGTATACAGCTGCACAAATCTTTTAAGATAGGTACATGCTTAAAAGTGTATAATTTAACTGAAAATATCAGAAGGTTCGATTCTAATCCTCAACTACAGTCTACACAGTAGGTTCTTGGAAATTTCTTAGACATTTTGCTGTACGGTATGTCGGTATGTAGAATTAAGAAACCGATTAAGAAACTTTTAGGCTCAAAATCGTGAAAAAATAAGAAACTTGTAGCCTAGGATTTCAATAAGTTTCTTATAAAAAAAACTGAGTGTATATTTTTAGGCTGATTTGGGGGTGGGTCCCTAATTTTTAGTCTGAAACCACTTAGTCCACGTGGACTAACTGGTGGGGTGGTGGGTGGTATCCAAAAAAAGTCGAAAATCCCACTTAATTACCTTCGCGTCGTGCACTTGGTCCATGATCCCCCCCCGTTACAGGATGATGGGACCTCCAGTTGAGTGTTATTTTCTTCTTCTGGGGTTTCCTGTAAAAACGGGATTCAAGTTTGCCATCATTTCCAATCCTGATTTCTGTATCGAGGAAAGGCGTAAATGAGGCTTGTTCTTCTGGGAAATCTACCTCCCATTTCAGACGTCCTGATGGGTCTTGCTGAGCTATCTTGTCTGTGAGTTCCACTGCATCCTCCTTTGATCGGACCACACTACCAGCATCATCGACATATCTAACGTAGAAACACGATATAAAGTGTGTGTCTGTGTAGATGCTGTTCCTTTCAAACTTCCAAACCCGGATGATTGCACAGGTTGGACTGGGACAGCACCCCATAAACAGTCCTAGTGTCTGTCTAAAGTTTAATCAGACACCTACCAGTAGACCATCTTGTATCAGAAGAAAGGCTTATAGGAGACACAAGGACAATAATGTGATTTTGTCTCTTCCTTTCATTTCTGACAGACACAGTACTAGTATCATGAACTATATTCGTAAAGAAAAACTTCCCATCAGAGTCATATTCACCCCGGGTAGAAAGTTAAGAGATATTTTCACTAGGTCTAGGCCTCATGACACTGTGCGCTGTCCGGTCGGTAATTCGTGTAAGATCTGTCCAAAGATGCACAAGGCGGGTTGTGCTCAGATGGGTTCTATTTATGTAGTTACGTGTGGGCTCTGCCATGAAGAATATGTAGGCGAGACTTACCGGCCGTTACACGACAGGATGATGGAGCATCAGCGAGCGGCAGCTAATCCTCCATCATATCCTGATAACGCCGTTGGAAAACACTATCTTTTCCAGCACACCGGTGAGTCACTTGACCTATCATATGACATCATGGATATCCAACATAGTACTGTTAAACGGGAAATATCTGAGGCCACCACAATCTTCTCACGTAAGCCTTCAATTAACGACCGGACAGAGTTATAGTCACTGAGGAAATTCCTGGTGTAAATGTTTACACTGGGGTGTATATATTTAGGTTATTCAGTTTCCCTCCTTGTTGTTTAGGTGTAAGAAAACAATATCATACCTTGACACATAATGATTTTGACATGCACTCAGTTTCTTTTATAAGAAACTGTCTATAAGAAACTAAGCCTAGGATTCTCAGAAATTTAAGAAACTTAGCCTAGAATTCCCGAAAAATTAAGAAACTCATTTGAAATTAAGAAATAATTAAGAAACTTCTAGCCTAGAATTTTGAAATTTGTGTATAAAATCCTATTGAAACTGGAATTCTTTTAACATTCAAAACGTCTGGCTTCTGGGGGCTGCGCCCCCAGACCCCCATTTTTTGATTGTGAACATTTTGATACTAATTAAGTACTTCTATTGGACCTCTATACAGTATTACACTGGACATGTGATAATTGCTATGTAAAGGAAGTTAGAAAATGGCTCTTCTATGATTTGTCGGTTAAAAGTTACATGTCAGATACCAAAGCACAAGCAGAAATTGCTGTTGAGACTGACAGACCTGGACAGACTATAGCTTTATATTATTGTATATACAGTTGCACAAATCTTAAGGGGCCGGGGGGGTCTGAGGTCGATTTTCGGTTTTTTATTGTTTCTGATAGAGCTGAACGCCAGCTACCAGTAGGTTTTTACCGCATCAAAAAATATTGTTCCTAGCCAAAGTTACGAATTTTTCAAATCGCGATTTCGCCTTTAATTACAGTGCGTGCGCAAACTTACGACGCGATTTGCCGAAAATCAACTTTAAAATTTATCTCCTCCTACAGTTTTTGAGGAAACCCCTTGAAACTTGGTAGTTATGTTCTAGGGCATAAAAAGAACTTTGGAGTGAGCCGATTTTTGATTTAGGCCTCAGAAGTGAAAATATGAATTTTTGAAATTTGCAAATCGTCAGTTTTGACCATTTTTGGGACAGGAGCCAACTTTGAAAATTCATATTTTCACTTCTGAGGCCTAAATCGAAAATCGGCTCGCTCAAAAGTTTTGTTTTATGCCCTAGAACATTATAACTACCAAGTTTCAAGGGGTTTCCTCAAAAACTGAAGGAGAAGATATATGTTAAAGTTCATTTTTTGCAAATCGCGTCGTAAGTTTGCGCGCGCACTGTAATTACAGGCGAAATCGCGATTTGAAAAATTCGTAACTTTGGCTAGGATCAATATTTTTGGATGCGGTAAAAACCTATTGGTAGCTGGTCTTTCAGCTCTATCAGAAACAACAAAAAACCGAAAATCGACCTCAGACCCCCCCCCCTCCCGGCCCCCTTAAATTTATAAACTAGCTGAAAATATCTATAAGTTTGATTTTACAGTCTACAGAGCAGGTTTCTGTATTGGAAGTTTCACAAGTATTATGCTGTAAAGTAAAGTATGCAGAATTAAGAAACCAATTAAGAAACCAATTAAGAAACTCAAAATCGTTAAAAAATAAGAAACTTGTAGCCTGGGATCCCAATAAGTTTCTTATAAAAAAAACTGAGTGTGTGTGTGAAGTATCATGTGTAATGTACCATTGTATACACCACCAAAACCGTTGGACGGTTGGTCTAGTAACCCCCCGCTGGTTTGGATGTGATCAGCCCATTTTGTCTCTTTTCAGGTTCCGTTGTCACATCCAAACCCGCGGGGGGTTACTAGACCAACCGTCCAACGGTTTTGGTGGTGATATCTTGACAGATGTATGTTTGAACCCATGTTACTTGCCCAAAGGCAGTTTAGACCCACGTAACTTGCCCTCACGTAGTCCGTACCCACGTTATAAGCCCACACGCAAGTCTAACCACCGTAACTCACCCTGACGAAGTCCAAAACTACGTTATTCTAACTTGGATTTACTAGAATTGATATATTTCTTAATTTCTACAAATCATCCATGTGAACTCACGTGCTGAAATATAGCAAACAGATCTAATTTCACATGCATCAGTCGTATTTGAACTCATTTCAACGTCACCAAGTCGAAAATCCCGTGTAAATATCAATTTCTCCAAATCCCCTAATTTCTACAAAATGGCCGTGTGTACTCACGTGCTGAAATGTAGCACCCAGATCTAATTTCATGTGCATTAGTCGTATTTGAACTCATTTCAACGTAATCGAGTCGAAAATCCCGTGTAAATATCAATTTCTTCAAAATCCCTAATTTCTACAAAACGTCCGCGTGAACTCACGTGCTTCACTATTCCATCGTATATTTCCATCCCTAGTCACTGCGAGACATGGAGAAACCATTATCAGTTCACTATCGTATCACAGAATAGGACTACAGTACAATTTTTCGTCATAAATGCAATTTCAACCATTTTGCATCTCAATTTTTAGAGGCTTCACATGACGACATTTTTCGACCGATCACCTTGAAACTATTTTTATAGCTAAATCTCGAGGTCTAAAAAGCAAAATATCGACGTAAAACATTATCCGATGAAAACTCTCTGAGTTAGAGATGTTCAAAGTAGTGCAAAATAGCGTTTTATCGCAAAATACGTTATTTTAGTGGTTTTACGCGATTTTGATGACGTCATCACAGCACCAAAATAGGCTCAAACCAATTTCCCATATAGTCTATTAAGCAATTCCGCCTTTGTAGAACATACTTTGACCGGTCTCATCTCAAGATACTTGGTACATCTCACTCGTTTCAGTTTTGACCTATAATTTGGAAATCGATTTTTCACCGTACCTTAGAAAATCGCGTATATCTCGATGAAAAATCGAGATAGCCCGATGATCCGTATGATTTTCTGAAAGCTCTTTAAATTTCCAACCAACGATTTTCCAACATTTTTGAGCTATCTCCATTCCTTCTTGGTGAAAAATGCGCACAAAGATGACCTAAAAAAGAAATAAAATTTCGCTAAGTTGATGACGTCATAGTGACGTGAAAATGACGTCACCAGAACTTCTCTTATAGCCTATAACATTTTCCCATCTTAGATCAACAAAACCTGACCTCGATCATGGCTCCACCATTTCCAGTTCTTGACATCTCGGCTTTCCAAGTTTGCTCCCAATTATCATGTATATTATATATTATACCACAGACAAAACCGCAAGCGGTCGTCATAGCAACCCCCTCACAGAGTCACAGAGGCGCCGCTTTTTAATTGTAAGAGGTTTTTATGATCTAAACATACGTTTTTAGGCGTTCGAAATAGAAATCATTTGTTAAAATCGTTGAAACAGTAATTTCCCTAATTTCTACAAAACGTCGACGTGAACTCACGTGCAAAAACTTGTCATATGGAATTGGAATCATGTTTTGTCTATTGCATTGTGACTTGCTTCAATCAAATCAAGTCGAAAATTTGGTCTTAAGACTCAAATTTTAAATTTGCCTAATTTCTACAAAACGTCCACGTGAACTCACGTGCACTTCATTTCCATAGGCCATTTCTTGTTCTATTCAAGTACCAAGTAAATCAAAATGTTGATTCAGTCACTATCGTATAGCACAACATCCCTGCACTTATGGAATTACGGCCTGAAAATTGACTTAGCCAAATTTTCGACTTTTTCGCGCGGCTCAAATTTATTTTTGAGGGCCACCACACTTTCTCCTTATAATTCGGGAAGACTTGAAACTTTTACCCTTGATATTTGACTGAGAAATAACATTGATACGCATGACGTCATAACACAAAAAATCGATTAAAACTCCATTTAGCCTGCCACAATTTCATCTTAGCTGAAAAACCCCCCTCGTAAAAGGCTCTTTTGGGTTCTCGATTCTCAGGATTCAAATTTTGGGTCCAAATTTATCAGCTAAGTATATAAGTTAAAAGATTTTAAAAAAATGGGGTTGTTTGGGCGCCTTTTTTGCTAAAAAACCAATGATAAAATTAAAAAAACGCGAGGGTTTAAAGGGCCGCACCGTCACTTAAAGCCATTTTTTTTAAACAAAAAAAACACTGAAGTGACGTTGGGGCCGTTTAAACCGTCGCTTTTTTTTTATATTTTTTCCCCTTTTGCCAAAAAAAAAATTTTTGTTTTAAAATCACCCCCAGTGCTAATTTGAAAGAAACTCCAATAATCAAAGTTAGGTTTGCAAAGGGAAGAAAAACTGTTGTAACATTGAATTTTGAACCGATCCCCTGTTTTGACGTCATTGATCGTCATAATATCAAAAACCACAATGATCCCAAATTTTTACCCCCCGGGACTATGACCGACAACATAACAAAAGGGAAAGCCCGGGGGAAGGCCCATTCTTTCTCCACCAGTTTCCCCGGGTTTTTGGTCAAATCCGTAAAATTCTTCCCTGCTAATGATCAAAATTAGTCATAAAATTGATAAGCTTACTGAGACCCATTCATTAACACAATTTGGGGCAGATGACAAATATCCCAAAAATGAAGTTCTTGGGTGATCCGTTTTTTCCCAAAATCCCCTTTTTTTCCTTTTTTTGGGAAAATTTTGTGTCAAAATGTTTCAAACAAACACAAATTCTAAAATCCCAGGGGCCCCAACTTTTTGACCACATTTTGAAAAATTTAAATTTTTTTTTCGCTAGGGGGGCATTTTCTTCTCAAAATTTTCCAAAAAATTTGGGAAAAAAGCCTTTTTTTGGGGAACCCGGGGAAAATTTGGTTTTGTAGTCATTATGACGTCATTATGGGGACTAAAATAGTTTTAAAGATGACTTAGGCAAATTCATCTTTTTTCTTTTCCCAAAGCTGGGGCGATAGCTCTGTATCGATGGCTCGAGATATCGCCGTTTTAAAGGGTATACTTTTTGCCTAAAAATGTTTCTAATATGTATATCCCTATATATAGCTTTTATATATTTGGGCGTAACCCCTTTTTAAAAAGAACACCCTGTTTTGGTATTCAAGTTTAATAACTCCCCTTTTTTAACCAATGTCAAATTTTCAGTTTCCCCTTTTACCCCAAACACGTTTTAAACTTTGGTGCAATTTCGCATGGGAATTACCAAATTTTTCGGGAAAAATAATCCATGAAAACATATATTTGGGGGGAAGAAAATTGCAAAAAAATTTTCCTCATTTCGGGCACTCACCCCCCGTGTCCCAGGGCCCTTCGGGCCCTCGGGTCGGTTTGAACGCCGTATGGGTGCCCCCGGCCCTTCGGTCCCCAGGGTCCGGTGGGGCCTTTGGCCCAAAAAAGGGCCCCCTAAATCACCCCCGGCCCCGGGGCCCCGGTGAGCACTCGTTCGGCCCCAGCAAAAGCCGCGGGTCACCCCGGCCCCGGGCCCGGGGAGCTCGTTGGCCCCAGCAAAGTTTTCTCCCAAAAAAAAGGGGTTGGCCCCCGAAAATATTCCCCCCTTTTCTTGAAGATAGTGTCCGGGAAGGAGTTCGAGGGGATCCTCGGATTTTGGTACGCATTCACTGGGGGTCGATCTACGTTTTCGAGGGAAACGTTTTTGATAGGGTTTTAAAGCTCTCAGATGCTTCCTTCACCCCCTTTTAAACGCAAGTTTTTTTTTTTTTTTTTTTTTATGGGGGTTTGGGCCTTGCCGGGGGAAATAAAAAACAAATTTTGGGGAACCCCGTTTTTTGGTTTTTTTAAACCCCCCCGGGGTTCTGACCAACCCCAATTTTTGTTTTTTCCTTTTGGTTCCCGTTG
>WFMF01000688.1:0-52937 GCA_011033025.1 Beroe forskalii | reverse complement strand
ATTGTACAATTGTACATTGTACAAACTGAGAAACTTAGAAAAAATGGAAAGAACACAATTTGTTGATTGCAACCCCACCTTTGCATAATTTCAATTATCTTCGAAGCTCATTGTATTAGTAAGATAATTATAATATCAGTGAAATTAACTAATTAAAATGTAATTATTATAATTGTTACCCTTTGTGGTTGCTATTAACTAATGATCTCTTGTGAATAATGTGAATAATGGTGATTTGATCTTTTGATATTAAATTGTATTCGTAGGGGATTGATCACACAATAAAGTTTATTGTATTGGCCAGGAAGCCTATCATGGAAATGATGGGATCTCTGAAAATATGGCATGAATTCTACACGGCTTGCAAAACTTGGCATGGTACTATAGTACAATGTGGTGAATTGATGACTTATAGAACTACGTGTTTTTGTGGGCATATTAAATTAGTAAATCATGACGCAGGTATGCCGTGCAAGTATATAACTTTCACACGTTGGACTATGATAATGACGTCATCATTGCACCACATTGTACTATTATAACAAAACCTTCACTTTATAGTGTTTAGTAAAACATACTATCCCGCATGATAAATTAGAAGTTGCCGCGCTGTAATTTGATTGAGCTGCCTCGTATTATATATTTTGCTAGTCCCTCAACTCACTATATAGCTAGTCCCTCAGCTCACTATATAGCTCACGTTGATATAGCCCTTATGACGTCATCAACACACGTCAAAGTAGGGCGTTAGTGAGGTAAGAGGGCCTGATATCCACAGCTCTCCTGTGTCTTTAACCTTCATTATGTGAAGCAAGGTGTCCTGGTGAGGTGGTGCCTGTCGCCTTCACCAGTTCAGCCTAGTACTGTAGTTCTATGGTTCTCTAGTACTCTAGTTCTCTAGTTCTGTAATTCTCTAGTTCTAGTACTCTAGTTCTAGTACTCTAGTTCTCTGGTTGTCTAGTACTCTAGTTCTAGAACTATAGTTCTCAAATTTACTCTAGTTCTCTAGTTCTAGTTCTCTAGTTCTCAAGTTCTATTACTCTAGTTCTCTAGTTCTAGTACTCTAGTTCTCTAGTTCTAGTACTCTAGTTCTATGGTTCTAGTACTCTGGTTCTAGTACATTCCACTTCTAGTTCTCTGGCTCTGGAATCTGTTTGCTTTCATCCTAGTACCCTACAACTGTAATCTGTTTGCCCTCAGCCTCTATATAGTACTTCAGTTCTCTGGCTCTGGAATCTGTTTGCTTTCATCCTAGTACTGATGATTGAAGTAAATTCTAATTTTCCTCTAATTGCGACGTACAAGGGAAACGAAAGTTTAATGGTCTTCAATTAAAATTCGATGTTCAACATCATCTTCAGTGCTGAAATTTTACAATACAAATACTTAAATTTCAATAAATTATGAAATGCAAATCACTAAAATAAATAAATAAAATGAGTAAAATAAAAGTTGAACTAAAAACTACGTTAAAATTATAACATAAAACTGAAAACATACAACCGTACAATGGTTGAAAATAAACGACACACAAAATACTAGGGAACGGGAGCATAACTGATGCTCTTACACGATTACAAATTGTCTTGTATATACAATGGTACATTACACATGATACTTCACACACATGTCAAAATCATTATGTGTCAAGGTATGGTACTGTTTACTTACACCTAAACAACAGGGAGGGAAACACAGAATATACAACCTAAGTATATATACGCCCCAGTGTAAACATTTACACCAGGAATTTCCTCAGTGACTGTAACTCTGTCCGGTCGTTAATTGAAGGCTTACGAGAGAAGATTGTGGCGGCCTCAGATATTTTCCGTTTAACAGTACTATGTTGGATATCCATGATGTCATATGATAGGTCAGGTGACTCACCGGTGTGCTGGAAAAGATAGTGTTTTCCAACGGCGTTATCAGGATATGATGGAGGATTAGCTGCCGCTCGCTGATGCTCCATCATCCTGTCGTGTAACGGCCGGTAAGTCTCGCCTACATATTCTTCATGGCAGAGCCCACACGTAACTACATAAATAGAACCCATCTGAGCACAACCCGCCTTGTGCATCTTTGGACAGATCTTACACGAATTACCGACCGGACAGTGCACAGTGTCATGAGGCCTAGACCTAGTGAAAATATCTCTTAACTTTCTACCCGGGGTGAATATGACTCTGATGGGAAGTTTCTCTTTACGAATATAGTTCATGATACTAGTACTGTGTCTGTCAGAAATGAAAGGAAGAGACAAAATCACATTATTGTTCTTGTGTCTCTAGCCTTTCTTCTGATACTAGATGGTCTACTGGTGGGTGTCTGATTAAACTTGATAGGATTGTGGTATCCATTCCTGGATAAAAGGTCAGTTATGATACTGACTGAATGCTCTTCATTCTCGGAGTCACTCGATGTTAAGACAGCATTACGGTAGAAATTCCGAGCCACTTCCTCCTTAGTTCTTACAGGATGATGGGACCTCCAGTTGAGTGTTATTTTCTTCTTCTGGGGTTTCCTGTAAAAACGGGATTCAAGTTTGCCATCATTTCCAATCCTGATTTCTGTATCGAGGAAAGGCGTAAATGAGGCTTGTTCTTCTGGGAAATCTACCTCCCATTTCAGACGTCCTGATGGGTCTTGCTGAGCTATCTTGTCTGTGAGTTCCACTGCATCCTCCTTTGATCGGACCACACTACCAGCATCATCGACATATCTAGCATAGAAACACGATATAAAGTGTGTGTCTGTGTAGATGCTGTTCCTTTCAAACTTCCAAACCCGGATGATTGCACAGGTTGGGCTGGGACAACACCCCATGAACAGTCCTAGTGTCTGGTAATATACTCGCGTGTTGTAAGAGAAGTATGACTCATTTAGTACGAGACTCAACATCTCTCTCACCTCTGCATGGGTAAACTCAATGTCCATTCTGTTCAGGTCGTTCCAGTGCTCCTCGGCCATCTCCATAACTGCATCAACACATCCATTAGTGTCCAGGTTAGTATATAACGCACTAATATCTGCACTGAAGAAGCTGAGTCCTTGCAGTTCTTCGGGAGGTATCCTAGCCAGCATCTCGAGATGTGTGTGAGTGTTGGCGAGGTGCGAGGGAACATGGTTGAGTAACGGCTTCAGAATGTGGGTTACTAACCACGCCACTTTCTCAGTGGGTGAATTAGTGCAGGAGACTATAGGGCGCACCTTTAGTTGCTCCAGGGGGACGGTTGAGATATCCACTCCAGGGTCAAGTTTATGAGTCTTTATCAACACGTACAATACAGGTAAAGAAGTGTTGTGCACAGTGAACAAAGACTGCCACCTGGAATCCAAGCTGTGCTTCTTACTGAGAGTCAAGATTAGTTTATTGCATTTGTCTTCAATTGCAGTACAAACTGACTTCAGCTGGTTTCTGTAGGTGATTTCAGTCGGGCGCTTCACTGCGATCTCCACGTTCTTCTGTTTCCTGGTGGGCGGAATCCAGCGATAGGTGTTGGCGGTGGTCTTGAGGTGGTTGATGGTAAGGTCTTTGTGAATCTTTCCAGACGATACCACAAATTCACCTCCCTTGTCACTGACAGAAATGTGAAGATCTTCCTTGCGACCTGTCAACGACGCCAGACCTGTGATCTGACTCGATGTGAGATTCTGGGAGACTTGGGCCCGCTTAGTCTGGGCTATAACGAAGTTCTTCAACTGGCGGAGACTGTCTTCGATTTCCAAATCTTCCGTAGGTGGTGCTCTGGTGAATGGTCGCTGGAACGGACAACCTGAAGCCTTGGCTGTCTGGTAGGCTGTAGTCGACTCTTCAGAGGGGGTGTCATCTGCTCTGTTGGCGTCATTGTGTGCTTTCCACCGCAGCTTGTACGCACAGTGAGCAATGTTGTTGGACACCTCCTGTATCATCCGTTCACTCACTTCTTTGGGGGCTAAGGCGAATTTCGGACCGAGAGCCAGAAGGTTCAACTCATCAGATGACAGGTTGACAGGATTCTCCGGATTGTTGTCAATAACTGTCACCCGATCCTCTGGAGGATCCAAAACTGCCGGACGAGACTCTGGTGTGATGTGTACTGGATAATACTTGTCTAACATCCACGTGAACTTGCGCTGCAGACGCAATTTATGAAAATCCCTCACTTCTGAACAATAAACAAACTGTACACTGATAATCTCTGAAAATAGCACCTGATCTGTCACTTCTGATTGCAGAGCTCTCCTGAGTGAAGATAGTTGAAATTTACAGTCCTTGATAACATTATACAATTCCTTTATGTGTTGATTGAGACTGATTTCACATATTCTGCGCTCCAGCTGTTCCACAAGTTCTGATCGCTGATGAGGGAACAATATATCATCACGGACACGGACATTTCGAACAATGAACAGTGGAAAGATCTGATGTGATTTGCATCTCTTCAGAAAATTGAGTTTTTGTTCTGAAAACTTTAAAAGTTCGCCTAACGCTAAGGAAAATTAGAATTTACTTCAATCATCAGTTGAAACAATGCGACTTATGAACATCAGACCGCTTGCCTCGGTCAGTATTTCGGTCGCTTGAGACATTCTTAGCGTTAGGCGAACTTTTGAAATTTTCAGAGCTGCTCAGGTACCTGAAAATACTGGCTCACATCAGATCTTCCACTGTTCGACGAAAATGTCCCGCCTCGCTGATGATGCTATTGACTTCCTCATCGCTTGTCAAGCTGTGAGCCGGAAGCAGTGTAATCGGCTCAGCTAACACACTAAAGCCAACACTGTGTCAGGGCTGCCAGGGCTCGGCTATGCTCGAGCTCTGCAATCGAAGTGACAGTCAGGCTATTTTCGAGATTATCAGTGTACTGGTTTGTTGTATTCGAAGTGAGATTTGCGTCTGCGGCTTTATTGGACCAGACAGTATTATCCGTACACATCACACCAGAGTGAATAGAAGGATCAGGTGACATTATTATTTAACAATCCGTGTCAACTGTCGTCTGATGAGGCCTTCTGGCTCTCGGTCCAGCAGCCCCAGATGAGGTGTCCCAACAACTCACTGTGCGCCACAGCTGCTGTTGAAGCGCCAACACCCCCTGAAGAGTCATTTACAACCTGTTGGCCAGACTTCGTGGATCCTGCCAGAGCACCTAGGAAAGGACTGAAAATCGACGATGCTCATAGGACAGGTTACATGGCTTCGACTTCAAGCAGGGCCCCCGCCAGAAATCTAAATCAGTCAGGGTCTGAGAAAAAATGGATTGTTCACATTCTGTCGTGACAGGAGGTAATTTGTGTCTCTGGAAAGTGCAAGACTTGCACCATCTGGCCTCACCGCCAACATCAATAAACAGTTCACCCACTTCAGGCTCACAGAAGATCGCAGTGGCTGCCGACTGAAATACCGCTTCAGCTGAAATCGGTTGCTACGGTAATCTTGACTTCTCTCGGCAAGCACAGCTTGGTCAGGTGAAGATCGCTGTTTCTTTACCTGTATTGGCGTGTTGATGGGCTTTCATAACAAACGCAAATGAATGTCAGCAAATTCTGGGCATGGTCACGCCAATTGCCACTGAAAATGACGTGATTGTAGCAGCCCTGGCAGACATATGTTCACTGCCTCGCCAGTGCACACACTCTCGAATGCTGGCCTGTCCCGAAGAACTGCAGGAGACTGCTATTTCAGCCACAACAATTGCGTTAACACGGACACTAATGAATGTGTTGACTACGGTATGATGAAAACTACCTGTTGAAACAGACATTGGTACCCATGCAGTGAAGATGATGTTGATGCTAAACACTAGAATAAAGCACTCTCTTACAACTTTACCTCTACTGTTTATAGAACTTTATTCATGGGGTGTCTGGCCCAGCCTGTACAATCGCTCGGGTTTGGAAGTTTGAAAGGAACAGCATCTGCAGACACACTTTTTATCGTGCTTATGCTGGAATGTATTCGATGATGCTGTGTGTGAGATTACGTCCAAGGAGGATGCAGTGGTTACAGACAAGATGGCTCAGCTTGAACCCCTAAGGACGTCTGATGGGAGGTAGATTTCCCAGAAGAACAAGCCTCATTGCCTTTCCTCATTGCAAGAAATCAGGATTAAATAGTAATAAGGAGTCAGTTTGTACTGCAATTGAAGACAAATGCAATAAACTAATCTTGACTCTCAGTAAGAAGCACAGCTTGGATTCCAGGTAAGTCTTTGTTCACTGTGCACAACACTTCTTTACCTGTATTGTACGTGTTGATAAAGACTCATAAACTTGACCCCTGAGTGGATATCTCAACCGTCCCCTGGAGCAAGCTAAAAGGTGCGCCCTATGGTCTCCTGCACTAATTCACCCACTGAGAAAGTGGCGTGGTTAGTAACCCACATTCTGAAGCCGTTACTCAACCATGTTCCTCGCACCTCGCCAACACTCACACACATCTCGAGATGCTGGCTGGGACTCCCGAAGAACTGCAAGGACTCAGCTTCTTCAGTGCAGATATTAGTGCGTTATACTAACCTGGACACTAATGGATGTGTTGATGCAGTTATGGAGATGGCCGAGGAGCACTGGGAACGACCTTTTGAGTTTACCCATGCAGTGAGATGTTGAGTCTCGTACTAAACGAGTCATACTTCTCTTACAACACGAGTATATTACCAGACACTAGGACTGTTCATGGGGTGTTGTCCCAGCCCAACCTGTGCAATCATGAACAGCATCTACACAGACACACTTTATATCGTATGATATGTCGATGATGCTGGTAGTGGTCCGATCAAAGGAGGATGCAGTGGAACTCACAGACAAGATAGCTCAGCAAGACCCATCAGGACGTCTGAAATGGGAGGTAGATTTCCCAGAAGAACAAGCCTCATTTACGCCTTTCCTCGATACAGAAATCAGGATTGGAAATGATGGCAAACTTGAATCCTGTTTTTACAGGAAACCCAGAAGAAGAAAATAACACTCAACTGGAGGTCCCATCATCCTGTAAGAACTAAGGAGGAAGTGGCTCGGAATTTCTACCGTAATGCTGTCTTAACATCGAGTGACTCCGAGAATGAAGAGCATTCAGTCAGTATCATAACTGACCTTTTATCCAGGAATGGATACCACAATCCTATCAAGTTTAATCAGACACCCACCAGTAGACCATCTAGTATCAGAAGAAAGGCTAGGAGACACAAGAACAATAATGTGATTTTGTCTCTTCCTTTCATTTCTGACAGACACAGTACTAGTATCATGAACTATATTCGTAAAGAGAAACTTCCCATCAGAGTCATATTCACCCCGGGTAGAAAGTTAAGAGATATTTTCACTAGGTCTAGGCCTCATGACACTGTGCACTGTCCGGTCGGTAATTCGTGTAAGATCTGTCCAAAGATGCACAAGGCGGGTTGTGCTCAGATGGGTTCTATTTATGTAGTTACGTGTGGGCTCTGCCATGAAGAATATGTAGGCGAGACTTACCGGCCGTTACACGACAGGATGATGGAACATCAGCGAGCGGCAGCTAATCCTCCATCATATCCTGATAACGCCGTTGGAAAACACTATCTTTTCCAGCACACCGGTGAGTCACCTGACCTATCATATGACATCATGGATATCCAACATAGTACTGTTAAACGGAAAATATCTGAGGCCGCCACAATCTTCTCTCGTAAGCCTTCAATTAACGACCGGACAGAGTTACAGTCACTGAGAAATTCCTGGTGTAAATGTTTACACTGGGGCGTATATACTTAGGTTGTATATTCTGTGTTTCCCTCCCTGTTGTTTAGGTGTAGTAAACAGTACCATACCTTGACACATAATGTTTTTTTGACATGTGTGAAGTATCATGTGTAATGTACCATTGTATATACAAGACAATTTGTAATCGTGGAAGAGCATCAGTTATGCTCCCGTTCCCTAGTATTTTGTGTGTCTTTTATTTTCAACCATTGTACGGTTGTATGTTTACAGTTTTATGTTATAATTTTAACGTAGTTTTTAGTTCAACTTTTATTTAACTTATTTTATTTATTTATTTTAGTGATTTGCATTTCATAATTTATTAAAATTTAAGTATTTGTATTGTAAAATTTCAGCACTGAAGATGATGTTGAACATCGAATTTTAATTGAAGACCATTAAACTTTCGTTTCCCTTGTACGTCGCAATTAGAGGAAAATTAGAATTTACTTCAATCATCAGTTGAAACAATGCGACTTATGAACATCAGACCGCTAGAATATCTGGTCATCCTAGTACCCTACAACTGTAATCTGTTTGCCCTCAGCCTCTATATAGTACTTCAGTTCTCTGGCTCTGGAATCTGTTTGCTTTCATCCTAGTACCCTACAACTGTAATCTGTTTGCCCTCAGCCTCGATAAAGTACTTCAGTTCTCTGGCTCTGGAATCTGTTTGCTTTCATCCTAGTACCCTACAACTGTAATCTGTTTGCCCTCAGCCTCTATATAGTACTTCAGTTCTCTGGTTCTGGAATCTGTTGCAGTGGCAGTTCGAACTGCAGTTTTATGTGCGCGGCGTAAAGCATGATAAATATATGTCTTAACGCCGCGTGTTTACGTTTGACCAATCAGTGTGCAGGTCCGTCCTACTTTTCCGATTCTTAGGCTACGTTTTTTGTTTGCATTTTAGCTCTCTGGGTTACATCTCACTCCCCCAATATGGCAATATCAATATTGCTATCCTATACCCTGAGTCTATAGAATTCGATGTAATCGATCTTATTGAGTCCAAATAACCGCTAGATACTGACCAGCCAACTGTGTAGTGTAAACTCAGGCGCAGTGTAACTGATTTGCCTTTGGTAGTGAGGTTATCGTCACAGTTAAATTTCTAGTCTGGACCCATAAAAATGCTAGATTAGCATTTGATGCTATCAAATGCTCATACACAATCAAATTGATAGAAATGTTAGGTAATGTCAAAGTCAGTTCTTTTGTGAATTTAGTTTGCGTGACACTATACCTGCAAAATATCCATTAATTAATGGTGGAATCCCCTTGACGTGTAATGACGCGGCACCTTGCAACACCCAGCCACTTTATCCAGGATTACGTGAGATAAGTTGCGGGAGAGTCCGCTTTTAGCACCTAGATATCGTGACTACTATAATTATAGTACCGCATTCTATACCCACTCCCAAGAACAGGCGGTTAAGATGACGTCATTATCACAGCGCAATGTAGATAGTTGATGACGTTGGAGCGCCGGTTTTTCGTGCGCGGGTTTTAGTTCCCTATTACAGTATTACAAGTGCCCTCTCCTTAAACCCAAGCGGTTAAACGTAACAAAAGTACCATTCTAAAGCCTGATAATGACGTCACAGCACTCCCTCAATGCCTGAGCCTCGCACTGGGGTATGTGAGTATGTGACGTTCCTGGCCTGGTAACTAATGCGTTCCCATTTCCCGTGATCACTGGTATTTGTAACAGTGCGATACTGGTTTTCTTTGCCCCCTCGGGATATGCCTTAGCACACTTGAAAACTGCATCACGTAATTCAGAAAACTACATAACTCGTAAGAAATGCTGTTTTTATCACTTGATTTAGGTGTTGGGCCTGCAGAAATTCCAATTTTGCATCACCGCCTAATTCACATTGCAGTTTCAATCTTCCCTGGCCTAATATATTCTCACTATCTCTAAGCACTTTTGGCAATAAATCATTTTGGATTTTATCTTTTAAAAGTTTATATTTGTTCGATTCAATGCGTGCACAGCATTTAATAACATGTTTACTGTAATATCATATGCTTTTATGTACTGAATTTGATTGTGCTAGACATAGTTTTCTTGACAATAAAAGTATTAATCGGCTATATATGCGACATTTTATCATTGTATCGCACTTTCATTAATATAAGTTTGTGCTCATAATATTACTGTCGGCGACGCTTAGAGTAAGCCATACGCTAACCCACTGGTCCCTTTCGCAGTGACCAATCTGCCCTCAAAGCTGACTGCAAACTCGCGCTAATTGGTCTGTTGGGCGGTGAAAAAAGACCGTTACAATGGGCTCTTTTATATTTTCCCCGTGCATTGCCGCATTGGGTGATTCGAAACACAGCTTGGGAAGTTTGATTAAGGGCCTGTCGATTTTGTGATGCATATTCTCGCTCAAGATGCTTTGTCGCACACAATTTATTGTCGCACAAGATTTGTAGGTAGTTCAGAGTGAAGAAGTAATCGCAGTTTAATGTGATGAATTGATGGTGAACTGCCAAGAATAGTGCATCACCTACACAATGAAATGCTTGTGGCTTACAACTCTAGAACTCTACTACTTTACTACTTTGCTACTATCGATTGCATATATATTAACCCACAGCACTCCATATTTCTTCCAATCAGCGTGCAGCATCACTAAAATCCTGCCCGCTCATTGGCCCAACCTCAAGTTGCTATGGTTACGATACATATTCCGTTGTTACTATATTTGAAGAATGACCACAGTACTATTTTATTAAGTTATTGCCCGGGCTTTTTAGTAAATGAAACCAAAAATAAATGTAAGTACATGGTGCTGCGCTCCGCGGCCAATATTCATTGGCGAGTAGTTGTGACGTCATTATCAGGGTTTATGATAGTGAACTGATGTCGTTTAGTGGTCCATGTTTTGTGAGTCGAATATGGGGTGCGAGATATATTATTTTCCACGCAGTGTACACAGGTAATCGCTTAACGTTTTGCCTTTGCGTTGAACGATGGGGTTATAGGAGTTTTTTCAGTTATGTTGATTTTGGATCGGTAAATAGGCACTTATCTAATCGCTGATTATAGATCGGCCATATAAGTGCTTATCGGCCATTTAAGAGAAAGTTCGCATTTGCTTCCAAAATTGCTTATGAAATACCTCTTTCCAAGGATTTGAGTTTATTTAACTAACTTGGTTAGTTATCAAAATTATGTTTATTTTCAACTGATTATTTTCGAAGGTTTGTAGAAAATGTCTATCAACATATTTTCAACTGTTCTGGTGCTGCTGGCTGCGTTCATCTTCATTGCTAACGTTATGGTGTTCTGTACAACACGACGGAAAGGTGTCACCTGGATATTCGTTACAAGGTGGGTGTCATGTTGGTGTCACATTGTTTTCATAAAGTCATAATGATGGTGTCGTCATGGTGTTGTCATGTTGTTGACATGGTGGTGGTGTTTTCATGAGGTTGTCATGGTGATATCGTTGCCATGGTGCTGGTGTTTTCATGGTGTTGTTGTCATGACCTGATGTTGTTATGCTTGAACATAATATCCCCTCACAGTTTAGCAACGTCGGACACGTTGATAGCAGTCCTTGTGCTCCCCTTCCAAATCATAGAACCCTGGTCCATGATCAGCAACGGAGAACTCATGTGCAAGGTAAGTGTTACGGATATGTGTGCAGATCGCTCGATCGACAAAGGGCTCGATAGACGGATGGCTCGATGAAGACGCGCAATTTTGCTGTACTTGCGATAGAATTTATGTAACGAAACTTGACGAACAGTAAATCTGCACGTCTTTTTTAAGCTGTCCGTCAATCGAGTGATCTGCGTAAGGAACACAGATAATAGCTACATAGTGTGTCAAATTATCTACTGTATCCGAAAGTAGAAACGACTCAAGTTTATAGTTTTCTAAGGTTCAGGGGCTTTTTCAATTTTTCAGCAATTCATTTTGAAATTCAAGCCTTATCAACTCATGGTTAAGCAGTCCCCAAGATTTTTGCGAATCGTTTGACATAGACCAATTAGTGCACGAGTTGACCGTCAATTGTCACATCGCGTGCTGATTGGTCGATGTCAAGACGAATATATGAATCCTCTGATTATAAGTGATACGGCAATAAAGATGCTAATCAGTCGGCATTTGCTTTCTGTCCAAGGTGTTATACACATAAACCATGGATATTCAATGCTTCTAAAGTTGTGTCTAAATCTATACGCATAAACCAGGTTCCTATAATAATATGCAATGTGTCTAAAATTGTCGTTATGGTTATCATATTATTTGATGTAGCAGGGAGAGACTTCGATTTGTCACATTACGATGGCACATAGAAGTCTATGTATTGACAGCTATTTTAAAACGGCCAAACCTCAAACTACCTAACTATGCTTGTATTTAACGGTGAGCGCGTTCAAGTGAAATTTCTTCATTCAAATCTCAGAAAAATTGTACCTATCAAAAAAACCTTGCCTCCTGTGGGCGGGGCAATATTTCCGTATTAGCTACTAATTATAACAGCCCCCCCCCCCTAGAAGGGCAGCTCCACTAATTTAGTAGCAGTTCCTTGTTCAATAACTACCCCCTGCGCCCCCATTGATTACCCCCACCTTCTTTATGAACCCCTTATTTTAGCCCTTATTTCTACCACCCTCTCAGGTGCACGGTTCCATCACTACAATAGCAGTTCGTAGCTCGATGTACACAGTTCTCCTGATATCAGCAGACCGATACGTGGCCGTCAGATTCCCGCACTCTTACCGCAAGATGCGACAAAACTGGTGAGATTTTAGAAACATGTTAGTTTACCGCAAGATGCGACAAAACTGGTAAGATTTTAGAAATGTAGACAATAGTCAGTTTTTGGGTACTTTTTGACCATTCTCGGTCACCTTAATGTTCAGTGTGAGTTGGGTAATGCGAGCAGTGAGTTAGTACGTATGTTTTGTCTAGAGAGAGGGAGGAGTGCGTGTGAGTGAGTAGAGTGAGCGGTTTTGGGTTGAAAGTACGACGTTTTTCTCACTGTGTAACATCTTTGATCGATAAAGTGATACTTGATTTAGCTCCGAAGTTAAATCAGAGCCTAAACTCGGCCAAGCTCCTAAATTGTGTACAACTGGCGCGAACTGTAGGATTCGAACCTACGCGGGCAGATCCCAATTGATTTCCAATAGATCAGTTATGAACATGTGGAATAGGCTTAAAAGAAGCACTGAGAGTGATAAAAGGAGAAAAAGGATGTTTGGTATATTCATGTACCTCTAATTCTCTCTGCTGGAGTGATTTGACTACTACTTTAAGAACCTTTTCATTGAATGTTATCATTTATTTGTTAAATCTGACTTGGTCTCCACTGAATTTTCTAAAGTCTTCTTCTAAATAATGCATTCATATACCAGAAGCAATCCCCCTTTTCTTTCTCCTTTTATTACTCTCAGTGCCTCTTTTAAGCCTATTCCACATGTTCATAACTGATCTATTGGAAATCAATTGGGCTCTGCCCGCGTAGGTTCGAATCCTACAGTTCGCGCCAGTTGTACATAATTTAGGAGCTTGGCCGAGTGAAGGCTCTGATTTAACTTCAACAATGGAGGTAAACTCGGAGCTAAATCAAGTATCACTTTATCGATCAAAGATGTTACACAGTGAGAAAAACGTCGTACATTCAACCCAAAACCTCTCACTCTACTCACTCACACGCACTCCTCGCTCTCTCTAGACAAAACATACGTAGTCGTACTAACTCACTGCTCGCATTACCCCACTCACACTGAACATTAAGGTGACCGAGATTGGTCAAAAAGTACCCAAAAACTGACTATTGTCTACATTTCTAAAACCTCACCAGTTTTGACGCATCTTGCGGTATAAAATCTCACCAGTTTTGTCGCATCTTGCGGTAAGATAACGTATCTCTATTTCTAAAATCTCGCCAGTTTTGTCTCATTTTGCGGTAAGATGACATGCTCTTAAAATCTCACCAGTTTTGTCGCATCTTGCGGTAAAATAACATGTTTCTAAAATCTCACCAGTTTTGTCGCATCTTGCGGTAAGAGTGAGGGAATCTGACGGCCACGTATCGGTCTGCAGAAATCAGTAGAACTGTGTACATCGAGCTACGGACTGCTATTGTAGTGATGGAACCGTGCACCTGAGAGAAGTTAATAGATTAGGGTTAAATTTAGGGGTCATAAATTATAGGGGTTAAAATAAAGGAGTTAGTTAATAAGGCGGTGGTACTGCAAGGGAAGTGGTTGATTTGTAGACGAGTGATGAATTGAGCCTAGACACCAAGTCCCAACTGACCACTCGTGTGGCGTATGGAATTGGAAACATTGCCGGCACACAGGAGACAAGAGGACTTTTCTGATTGGTCTTTTGTTCCTGAGAATAAATTTCACTCGAATGTCCTTTAAATACAAGTATAGTTAGGTAGTTTAAAGTTTGACAGTTTTAGATAGATGTCGATACCAGTAACTACAAGCATATTTAGGTAATTCGAAGTTTGACCTTTTAAAATAGCTGTCGATACATAGACCTGCAATGACATTATATGTGTCAGCGTGATGTGACAAATCGAAGTCTCTCCCTGGCACATCAAATAACATAACCATAACGACAATTTTAGACACATAGCATATTATTATAGGAACTTGGTTTATGCGTATAGATTTAGACACATTTAGACACAACTTTAGAAGCATTGAATATCCATGGTTTATGTGTATAACACACTGGACAGAAAGCAACTGCCGACTGATTAGCATCTTTATTGCCGTATCACTTAAAATCAGAGGATTCATATATTCGTCTTGACATCGACCAATCAGCACGCGATTTGACAATTGACGGTCAACTCGTGCACTAATTGGTCAATGTCAAACGATTCGCAAAAATCTTGGGGACTGCTTAACCATGAGTTGATAAGGCTTGAATTTCAAAATGAATTGCTGAAAAATTGAAAAAGCCCCTGAACCTTAGAAAACTATAAATTTGAGTCGTTTCTACTTTTAGGTAGTCAAAGACCAAACCCCCAAAAAAGCTCAGTCGTTAGATTTCTTTGTTAAAGGCGTTTTCTCGACTGATTTCGGTGATTGAGACCATCAAAAACAAAATGGGCCTTGTTGCCAACGAAATTTTTGTTGGCAACAGGCCCAAATCGGCCACGCCCTTTTTTCTGTAATGCGCTTGGCTGATTTTCTGTATCTCAGCCCAGGAAGGTCGTAGAAACTTCGTTTTGGGCGCAAAAGAATCGCAAAGGCCATGTTTTTATACAATTCTTCCTGAATATATGCCATTAAATGCTCAGGAACAAAGTTATTGGCGAAAAACTAATTTTTTGGTCATTCGCAAGACATGGCGGATCTAATTTTTGTATCTCGGCCCAGGAAGGTCGTAGAGACTTCGTTTTGGGCGCAAAAGAATGGCAAAGGTCATGTTTTTATACAATTCTTCCTGAATATATGCCCCATAGTGCTCAGGAACAAAGTTATGGGCCGAGAACCACTTGTTCAGTGAAGCACAATATACAGTTTGGAAGCAACTTTTGTATCTCGTCCCAGAAAAGTCGTAGAGACTTCGTTTTGGGCGCAAAAGAATCGCAAAGGCCATGTTTTTATACAATTCTTCCTGAATATATGCCCTTAAATGCTCAGGAACAAAGTTATTGGCGAAAAACTAATTTTTTGGTCATTCGCAAGACATGACGGATGCAATTTTTGTATCTCGGCCCAGAAAAGTCGCAGAGACTTTAATTTTGGCGTAAAAGAATCGCAAAGGCCATGTTTTATGTAATTTTTACAGAGAACTTCCTCTAAGATATTCAGGAACAAAGTTATCGGCCATAAATTGATTTTCAGTCATTTGCCAGACATGGCAAAGGCAGTTCTAGTATCTCAGCCCAGGAAGTTCGTAAGAGTCTTTTGGACGCAAAGAAGCAGTAATGTTTTTATAGGACTTGTAATTAATTAAAACATATTATGGCATACAATACTCCGGAAAAATGCTATGGCAATACACTGATTTTCGGTCTTTCACAAGACATGGCGGATGCAATTCGTGTATTACTGTATCATAACTCGGCCCAGATAGTTCGTATCTAGACTTCGCTTTGGACGCAAAAGAATTGAAGAATAGCTTAGTCTTAGTAAAACGGCCAGGGTTGGTTTTATCGACCAGTCCGGTGGCAGCCATGCTGAGCATGGAGACTATCCCTAGTACACTAGTCTAAGGGTGTGAACTCCTGGGTGGTTTTTAGGCCACCCGAGTGCCGGAGATATTGAGCTGAGAGCAGCCAGTCTGTCCAGGACCTCTCTGGACCGGCAAGCTGCCAACGCCAATGGCATCAATCAGACTGTAAAGCAAGACGAGGCTTGCTCGCAGATTAAGTCAGAGATCTGCCGACGGTGGCTATGTACCACCTCCCTTCGTCTAGATGAGTCACTGGGAGGTCTGACCCAGCCAGACTGTGTAAATAATATTCCCATTGATTGGGATTTAACTGGGCTCAATGGGAAAAGCCCAGTTCCAGGGTGCAGCCTGGAACAGAAGGAAGGAACAAGAATAGCATTTTCATTATATACAACATGCCCTAATTTACATGCCATAAATTTACATGTGTCAGGCATAACCCTTCAAGGTTCCTGTGCCAAGAGTTCACGGTGAGGTAGTGCAGTTGCCAGTTGGTTAAGGCGTAGATCAATAGTTCAATTGAAAGACCATTGCTGGTTTGATTACGGGCCTGCCTACTGTACTAAGGGCGAGGGATTCATCTCGAGTCTATGCAGCCTGGCAGTTCACTCAGCCGAGCGAACACGAAACTGGGCAGGAGGAATAAATAAGAAGCTGCCCATTACAATTTATTTTAATCCTTATATTCCTGTCATTGGCTGTTAAGTGTTACAGCTGTTTGAATGGACGTAAAATCTTCAAATAAAAATGAAATAAAAAATTCAAAACTCTGCAAACTCGCTTTTCGTCCCATAACTCTGTACATGAGTAGGTATTCTAAAGCATATGGTTTGACAAGTCGCACATAAACACGACCATTACATCCAGAGAAAGTCTCAAACATCAAGGGTACCAAAGGCATCCCTGCAGCTGCAACCCGCCAATGCCGTAAGTGGTTTCCGGTGACCCATAAGCTGGCAGCGCCCCTCTGGGGCATGGTTAGTGGTTACCCCTACTAGTACTTAACAATACAATGCAATGACAGTAACCCTAACAATATCCCCCAGACTCACACTTAACCCGAACCCCTTGCCCTTATCCTGACCTCGAGTACTAACTATAACCCCTTATTTTTGGCCCAGAAGCCCTCTTAAGTTAAACCCTGGCTCATATAACTTAATAACAATTACCGGTACCCTAACTACAACCCAACCCTAATCCTCGCCCCCTAAGGGTTAGTAAGGGTCAGGTTGTGGGGTTTTGACTAGCATTAGAATTAAAGGCGTGAGGACTCCGATTATGGGCGACAATTAGGGCTTGAGTTATGGTTATAGCCATAGGGCTGCGATTATTGTTGGAATGTTAGGGTTCAGGGTTGGAGTTTGGGGTTTGGCTTACCGGCTTAGGTTTATGGTAAGGTGGTAGGGTTATGGTTAAAGTTAAATAAGAGGTAAGTGGTGACTGGTGAGGGATTGAAGGTAGGGATTTTGTAATTGTTGCAGTAAGGGCTTTAGGCCTTAAGGGTATGTATTAGGTCACGAGATAGGGTCAGGCCTAAAATTAAAGTTAGAGTTCCTGGGCTGAGATACTAGAACTGCCTTTGCCATGTCCTGCAAATCACCAAAAAACAGTTTTTGCCCATAACTCCGTTCCTGAGCATTTTAGGGCATGTTTCTATTCGACAACTAACAAGTCGTATATAAACATGGTCATTGCGATTCACTTGCACCAAAAACGAAGCCTCTACCACCTTCCTGGGCCGAGGTACAAAAATCGCCTCTGCTATGTCTGGCAAATGACTGAAAATCAATTTCTGGCCCACAACTTTGTTCCTGAATATTTTAGAGGAAGTTCTCTGTAAAAATTACATAAAAACATGACTTTTGCGATTCTCTACGCCCAAATTAAAGTCTCTGCGACTTTTCTGGGCCGAGATACAAAAATTACATCCGCCATGTCTTGCGAATGACCAAAAAATTAGGTTTTCGCCAATACCTTTGTTCCTGAGCATTTCAGGACATATATTCAGGAAAAGTTGTATAAAAACATGGCCTTTGCAATTCTTTTGCGCCCGAAACGAAGTCTCTACGACTTTTCTGGGCCGAGATACAAAAATTGCCTCCAAACTGTATATTGCGCTTCACTGAACGAGTGGTTCTCGGCCCATAACTTTGTTCCTGAGCACTATGGGGCATATATCCAGAAAGAAGTGTATAGAAACATGACCTTTGCCATTCTTTTGCGCCCAAAACGAAGTCTCTACGACCTTCCTGGGCCGAGATACAAAAATTAGATCCGCCATGTCTTGCGAATGACCAAAAAATTAGTTTTTCGCCAATAACTTTGTTCCTGAGCATTTAATGGCATTTATTCAGGAAGAATTGTATAAAACCATGGCCTTTGCGATTCTTTTGCGCCCAAATAAAGTCTGCGACTTTTCTAGGCCGAGATACAAAAATTGCCTCAGGCCTGTATATTGCGCTTCACTGAACAAGTGGTTCTCGGCCCATAACTTTTTTTCCTGAGCACTATGGGCCGTATATCCAGAAAGAATTGTATAGAAACATGACCTTTTCGATTCTTTTGCGCCCGAAACGAAGTTTCTACGACCTTCCTGGGCCGAGATACAAAAATTAGATCCGCCATGTCTTGCGAATGACCAAAAAATTAGTTTTTCGCCAATAACTTTGTTCCTGAGCATTTAATGGCATTTATTCAGGAAGAATTGTATAAAAACATGGCCTTTGCGATTCTTTTGCGCCCAAAACGAAGTCTCTACGACTTTTCTGGGCCGAGATACAAAAATTGCCTCCGAACTGTATATTGCGCTTCACTGAACGAGTGGTTCTCGGCCCATAACTTTGTTCCTGAGCACTATGGGGCATATATTCAGGAAGAATTGTATAAAAACATGACCTTTGCCATTCTTTTGCGCCCAAAACGAAGTCTCTACGACCTTCCTGGGCCGAGATACAAAAATTAGATCCGCCATGTCTTGCGAATGACCAAAAAATTAGTTTTTCGCCAATAACTTTGTTCCTGAGCATTTAATGGCATATATTCAGGAAGAATTGTATAAAAACATGGCCTTTGCGATTCTTTTGCGCCCAAAACGAAGTCTCTACGACCCTCCTGGGCCGAGATACAGAAAATCAGCCAAGCGCATGACAGAAAAAAGGGCGTGGCCGATTTGGGCCTGTTGCCAACAAAAATTTCGTTGGCAACAAGGCCCATTTTGTTTTTAATGGTCTTAATTACCGAAATCAGTCGAGAAAACGCTTTTAACAAAGAAATCTAACGGATGGAGGTTTGGTCTCTGACTATTTCGGGTACAGTAGATGCTTTGACACCTGTGTTCCTTACGCAGACCACTAGATTGACGGACAGCTTAAAAAGACGCGCAAATTCTATTGAATTTGCGCGTCTTTATGGAGCCCTCCGTCAATCGAGCGATCTGCGCATATATTCGCAATACTAACCTTGCACATGAGTTCTCCGTTGCTGATCATGGACCAGGGTTCTATGATTTGGAAGGGGAGCACAAGGACTGCTATCAAGGTGTCCGACGTTGCTAAACTGAGATGGAAATATAAAAGGGATATTATGAAGCATGACAACAACGCCAACACGATGACAACAACATGACAACAATATCATGACAACACCATGAAAACAATATAAATATAATCATCATGCCACAAACATGACAGTGACACTTTGACAACAATGTCACCATGACAGCAACAAAGTCATGACAGCAACAACGTCATGACAACAAAACCACCATGACAACTTCACCATGGCAACACCATGACAACAATATAATCAACATGACAACAGTATGACACCATGACAACTGTCACCATGACAACAACGTCACGTCAACTAAGCCACCATGAAAACATCACCATGACAACAGCATAACAACAACTCAACAACAACCTGACAACACCACCATGACGACAACATGACAACAACATGACACCCACCTGGTAACGAATATCCAGGTGACACCTTTCCGTCGTGTTGTACAGAACACCATAACGTTAGCAATGAAGATAAACGCAGCCAGCAGTACCAGAACAGTTGAGAATATGTTGATAGACATTTTCTACAAACCTGCGAAAATAATCAGTTGAAAATAAACATAATTTTGATAACTAACCAAGTTAGTTAAATAAACTCAAATTCTTGGAAAGAGGTAGTTCATAAGCAATTTTGGAAGCAAATGCGAACTTTCTCTTAAATGGCCGATAAGCACTTATATGGCCGATCTATAATCAGCGATTAGATAAGTGCCTATTTACCGATCCAAAATCAACATAACTGAAAAAACTCCTATATATAACTCCATCGTTCAACGCAAAGGCAAAACGTTAAGCGATTACCTGTGTACACTGCGTGGAAAATAATATATATCTCGCACCTCATATCCGAATTACAAAACATGGACCACTAAACGACATCAGTTCACTATTATAAACCCTGATAATGACGTCACAACTACTCGCCAATGAATATTGGCCGCGGAGCGCAGCACCATGTACTTACATTTATTTTTGGTTTCATTTACTAAAAAGCCCGGGCAATAACTTAATAAAATAGTACTGTGGTCATTCTTCAAATATAGTAACAACGGAATATGTATCGTAACCAAAGCAACTGGAGGTTGGACCAATGAGCGGGTAGGATTTTAGTGATGCTGCACGCTGATTGGAAGAAATATGGAGTGCTGCGGGTTATTAATATATATGCAATCGATAGTAGCAAAGTAGTAAAGTAGTAGAGTTCTAGAGTTGTAAGCCACAAGCATTTCATTGTGTAGGTGATGAACTATTCTTGGCAGTTCACCATCAATTCATCACATTAAACTGCGATTACTTCTTCACTCTGAACTACCTACAAATCTTGTGCGACAATAAATTGTGTGCGACAAAGCATCTTGAGCGAAAATATGCATCACAAAATCGACAGGACCTTAATCAAACTTCCCAAGCTGTGTTTCGAATCACCCAATGCACGGGAAAATATAACGGAACCCGCTTAACCAGTATTTTTTCACCGCCCTGCAGTGGACCAATCAGAGCACGAATTTGGTCAGCTTTGGGCGCGGATTGTGCAATGTGAAAGGGACCAGTGGGTAAGCGTAAGGCTAACTCTCCGACAGTAATATTATGAGCACAAACTTATATTAATGAAAGTGCGATACAATGATAAAATGTCGCATATATAGCCGATTAATACTTTTATTGTCAAGAAAACTATGTCTAGCACAATCAAATTCAGTACATAAAAGCATATGATATTACAGTAAACATGTTATTAAATGCTATGCACGGCGCACGCACTGAATCGAACAAATATAAACTCTCAAAAGATAGAATTCAAAATGATTTATTGCCAAAAGTGCTTAGAGATAGTGAGAATATTAGGCCAGGGAAGATTGAAACTGCAATGTGAATTAGGCGGTGATGCAAAATTGGAATTTCTGCAGGCCCAACACCTAAATCAAGTGATAAAAACAGCATTTCTTACGAGTTATCTAGTTTTCTGAATAACGTGATGCAGTTTTCGAGTGTGCTAAGGTTTATCTTGAGGGGGGAAATAAAACCAATTCTGCAACAAATACCAGTGATCGCGGGAAATGGGGAACACATTAGTAACCAAGCCAGGAACGTCACATACTCACATACCCCAGTGCGAGGCTCAGGCATTGGGAGTATGCTGTGACGTCATTATCAGGCATTTTAATGGTAATTTTTTGACGTTTAACCGCTTGGGTTTTAGGAGAGGGCACTCGTAATACTGTAATAGGGAACTAAAACCCGCACGAGAAAAACTGGCGCATCAACGTCTTTAACTATCTACGTTGCGCTATGAAAATGACGTCATCTTAACCGCTAGGTCTTTAGGGAATATAATCACGGCACTATAATAGTAGTCACGATATAATCTAGGTGCTAAAAGCGGACTCTCCTGCAACTTATCTAACGTAATCCTGGATAAAGTGGGGGTGTTGCAAGGTGCCGCGTCATTACACGTCAAGAGGATTCCACCATTAATTAATGGATGTTTTGCAGGTATAATAGTGTCAAGTAAACTATAAATTCACAACAGCGCTGACAATAACATTACCTAACATTTTTATCGATTCGATAGTGCATGAGCATTTGAAAGCATCAAACGCTAATGTAACGTTTCTATGAATCCAGACTAGAAGTATAACTTTGACGATACCCTTACTACCAAAGGCAAATCAGTGACACTGCGCATGAGCTTACACTACACAGAGGACTGGTCTGTATCTAGCGATTATTTGGGCTCAATAAGATCGATTACATCGAATTGTATAGACTTAGGATAGCAATAGCATTAATATTGCCATATTGGGAAACCGAGATGTAACTCAGAAAAGCCATCTCCAAAAATGTGAATGCGTCATATATGCAACCCGATCTTTAAAGTAAACAGTGAAATAAATGTCATACGTTCAGAAGATTCCAGTACCAGAGTATTGAAGTACTAGGCTGAAGGCAAACAGATTCCAGAACCAGAGTACTAGACTACTAGAGTACTAGAGTACTAGACTACTAGAGTACTATAGAACTAGAGTACTCGAACTAGACTACTATAACTGGAGAACTAGAGAACCCGAGAACTAGAGTACTAGAGAGTACTATAGTTCTAGAACTAGAGAACTATATGTACTTTAGAGGCGTAAGACGAACACGCAGACAATATAGAGCCCTGCGAGAGCAGGGCTCTATATAATATTTAAATGTCGACAGCGTAGCTGGAGACATTTAAATAATTTAGAGTGCGAGGCGAAGCGAAGCTGAGCCGAGTGCTCTAAATCATATTTCTGCGGTGAGTTTGAGCCTCTAAAGTACTATAGTAGTCGAACGGTGTACACAAGACACACCCTGTACACAACAACTACAAGCACACATTAGTACCTTATATGGTAATAATAAAAAATGCTTGTTTACACAAAACAAAAAAGCGCATAACTCAGCCGTTTTTTGAGCAATTTTGATCAAATTTTCAGGATATTACGGGCAAGATATGACCAATATAATCCTGGAGTAGCTAACATTTTGACCTCAGAAATTGAGATATGACAAATAAACTGGTGTTTTGTTTTAAAGTTAACGCTTAATAAGTGGCTTTTCGGTCATAACTCCGCTTCTGGAGCTCAAAAATGAATCTAAACTTCACTGAGATGTTGCTTATATCCAGCTCTAAATATCCTGTAAGTTTCATCAAGTTTGTTCAAAAAACCTCGGAGATATGCACGTTTTTGTAACGCAAATACAAAGGTCGCATAGATTTACATTTAAAGTTGTAAGTCATAACAGACACATGATATAAAACGCGTGTAGAACACGACTCTACGCATATAGTACTACCCTTTAAATCGGTCAAAACTTGTCGTGAGACTACTATAGTACACTAGAGAACTACAGTACTAGAACCATAAAACTGCAGTACCAGACTGAACTGGTGAAAGCGACAGACACCACCTCACCAGGACACCTTGCTTCACATAATGAAAGTTAAAGACACAGGAGAGCAGTGGATATCAGGCCCTCTTACCTCACTAACACCCTACTTTGACGTGTGATGATGACGTCATAAGAGCTATATCAACGTGAGCTATATAGTGAGTTGAGGGACTAGCTATATAGTGTTGAGGGACTAGCAAAATATATAATACGAGGCAGGTCAATCAAATTACAGCGCGGCAACTTCTAATTTATCATGCGGGATACTATGTTTTACTAAACACTATAAAGTGAAGGTTTTGTTATACTATTGCACACGGCATACCTGCGTCATAACTTGCTAATTTAATATGCCCACAAAAATATACGTAGTTCTAAGTAATCAATCCAACACGTTGGACAATGATAATGGCGTCATCATTTCACCACATTGTACTATAGTACCATGCCAAGTTTTGCAAGCCGTGTAGAATTGTTGCCATATTTTCAGAGATCCAATCATTTCAATGATAGGCTTCCTGGCCAATACAATAAACTATATTGTGTCAACAATCACCTACAAATACAATTAAATATCAATTAATTAATATAATTAAATATCAAAAATCATCAGTTAATTGCTATTTGCTACCATAAAGGGTAACAATTATGATAAAAACCATTTTAATTAGTTAATTTAACATTTATGATAATTATCCTACTAATACAATGGGCTTAATTATGCAAAGGCGGGGTTGCAATCAACAAACTGCGTTCTTCCCATTATTTCCAAGTTTCTCAGTTTGTGAGTATTTTGTACTGTGTACAGATTGCATTGATAATGATTTGCTTTGGAACAAGACACTTTTTGTGTTGATTGAAATAGCGCTTTACCAGAAGGAGATCGTTTGCCTCATTATAGGCACATAGGGTTGGATGAGTTGGTATACCTTTTTGAAAATATGGGGTTGGAATTCAGAATATACGAGTACAGACATAATTTCGTGCAAAAGGGCTCAATAGCCCATGCAATGTGCAGCAAAATAATGTCTGATAAGGTAAGTAATTCTTATCAAATAAAGTTACTCATATCATTTTATTTTCTAGGATGATTATCTGGGGTTGAGCTAACAGGAGTTTGCCTCTGGGGACCCGGCGACAAAGACACAGCACTGGTGCTGTGACTAGAAACCGGTGACAGCAAAAGAAGAAAATTATCAAAATGCTCTTCTCACTCTTCATCTTCCTGACCTTCTCATCAAAATCAGAAGCATGTCAGCTAGAAATAAAGGGTTGTTTGGAATGTGAGAGTAAAGAAATATCTGCTTCATGTGACGATGTAAGCTTCAGAGTGAAGATCACTGATCAAGGCACTGTCTCGACACTTAGTTTGTATGAGATTAATTCGACCGTAAATACTTCAGAAGAAATAAGAAAATCAACAGAAATACTGAAAATGACCTTCAACAGAACTCAAAGTCAAAAAACTGCGTACATGTCAATCAAGGGAACCACATTTAACATCAACGATACAACACGCACTCAGCGCACCCTCGAGAGCATCGTGCAGAGTGCAAACTCTGAAACTCTCGGACACTCCATCCGGTTAATCCACGACCAACTCCAACTTCCTGGCTGGGAATCCCCGGCAGTACAGTTCCTCTACCACCTGGGTATGACCATCCAGCGATACCGGCGGATATACCACCTGACTCACAGACAGGAAGTAGATAGGCAGGTATATCAGTATAATGGCGCTAACGCCACTAAAGAATGCCAGTATAATGGCTATCCAGCAGCAGAGGAGGATGATTTGGAAGACTTCATCTCGGATGAGTGTTTAGGGATGTGTGGGTCGAGTTGTCTTTGGTGTTCATCTCGGATGAGTGTTTAGGGATGTGTGGGTCGAGTTGTGACTGCTGGTTGTTTGTGTGTGGGGACTGCTGTGTGCACCCAGGGTGTCTGGCGCATGATAAGAACTGTAGGGGGCAGTACGGGATGTTAAGTCCGAACTGTCTTACTGGGAAGGGGGTGTTGTGGGATACGGAGACAGATGTATTGTTTGACTGCTGAAATGATATTTTCTCATTTTTATCACACTTTCTTTATATTTTCAATAATTTAAATAATTCGTAAGTTCGTCGTATGAAATAGTTGTAGTGTCCAAACTATCATAGTCTAACATTCTATTTTTATCTATCTTAATTCAAATCTCAATTCAAATAAGTTATTTTGCGATGCCATTGAATGCTAAAATAGATTGCAACAATAAGCCCAGTATAAGGGATAACTAGATTTAGATCGTGTTGGGAGAATTTTCAAACAGTGTCAAACGTCAATAGCAAGAACAATGAATGTTTCAATTCAGTGGTTTTAGACAGCTTTATTGACTTATTGAGTGAGTGAATGAGTGAGCACCAGTACATTTTATTGACATACGACCATTGACCACGTGATTTCAAATCAGTTCCGTTATTGAAATTAAAAATAGAACAGACCTGTCAAAAATTATAGAACTCAGTATCACCAACCAGCAATAATTTAGAATTATTGGTTTATAAGCTCAGTAGCTCCTTATTTAATACAACCGATGTCATGTATAGCGCGCATCAATTTTGACGCATTATTTATTGGCAGGTAAGCAGAAGAATATTTGATCTACTACGTTAATCAGATATAGATCCCAAGATGTCAACTTTGAGAACCGCGCACATAACTCCCCGAGGAGGGGTTGCGCGGCTCTTATTTCCCAAAATCAAAAGATATCACCCCTCGTTATCAAGTTTACAGTAAAAATCTATTTATCTCAATATTTTAAAGGCATGCTTCATTCAAAGAAATCGATTCATCTCGGATTTTTTGGCAAATGCATTCAAAGTAATTTCTAATAATTCGTATAGAAAATGGATTGGTTCAGAAAATCCACTCAAAGTAGCGAAATCCACATGAAATGGCTATCGACAAGTAATACTAATACCTTAATACATTAAATCATATTTGACTATATTTGACTAAATATTTAAATTCCGATAGAAATGAAGCATAAACTTGTAAACGGTTAAATCACTCTTCCCTAAAACTTTGACTCTTTGACATGGTAATTTCCGATGCAATGGACTATCAGACCATATAATGGATAAACGATTAAAACCGATTATAAACGGAGGAAAATACATACATACAAGAGGCTTAGATAAACAACTGGGATTGAACAGGCGCGAATTGAGGAAATGACAGGTTGGGGAATGGTGTATTGCGACCCCCCTCCTATGCTCTCAGTCCTAATAGGGATAGTTTTACAAGAACGATCTTAGCACTGGTCGTAGTACTCACCTGAGTGCTACTTTCTGAGTTTCTGGAGAACTCAGAAGACAGAACTTACAGTCTGAGCACAGGTGGCTTCTTATCTTAATATTTTCTACAGAAAACTACAGACTACAGAGACGGGGGACAGATCCGTGAGGGATCCCCCCAGTCTCCCGATGTTGGAGATAACGTGACGGGTTTTGACTTAAAATGGGTTGTCTGTATTTTGCAAAGTGAATGTAGCCGTAATGAAGAATCGGCTCTGGTTAAAGCTAATTAAATGGTTATGCTGACGAGCAATTTGCTAATAAATATTCAATAGAAAAAGTAGTAATACCTCTGCTACAAAGAGCTGCTTTAATGAAAATCAATGAAAATTGAAGTAGCCCGGGAAACCGAAGATTCATCAAAGTCGAGACGAAATTAATCAAAAGAATTAAATGCATGAGATTTTTAATAATCTAAAAGTAAGGAAATTCAATGTAATTAAACTGCGTATCAAAGATAGTGAAATGCACTCAGAAATCGCGTTTCAAAAGAAAACACCATTTCCTGCTTAACAAGACGTGTGAAATGGGTGAATAATCGGCTTATAGGCCCATGGTTTGTGAAAATAACAGAACAAGCTTAGAGCGAGGTTATGGGCTGGGAAAGGTCCGGCCTGCAAGCCAGAGGTGCTGGGATTCTTCAAGACTGTCTATAATTTAACCAGGTCAGTCACGATCAAATGGTTCAAATATACGACTCTGCCCTGGTACAATTCAAATCCGACAGGATTAATATTAATGTACCTGAGCAGCACGCATGAATAATAATAATATACCGGGGGCTCGCCATATAAAACCCGTAGACAAAAACATGCAGTTCAACGTCATCAACTCACACAGTGAGCTTCGAGGATTAATATCTAGCCAGTAAATAATAATAGAAAACCAATACATGACGGATTGCAGCGCGCAAGTAGACTTGTGCTCTGATAGTCGATTGTTCATTGTCAAATGGACCTGGCCGTCAATATTATAGCTATAAGTTTATAGTCAGTATATCTATAAGTTTATATTAAGTAATAAAACAGCAATCACTACCTTAACCTGCCTCAATAATACAGGTGCTCAATGCTCACATATTGGTCACGATCGTCCGTGACGACATTATCATGATTTAAAATGACAAAATATCAGTGTCAATATACCTATAACCGGTTATTGGGGGCGATATAATGGCGTTTTATTCTTTGATAATAACACTTAGGCAGCAGCATTCACCTTGATATCTCATAGTACAGTATCTGGTCTTCATTAAAGCAGATTGCAGAACTTGCCCGACACCAGTAAATTCATGGGGGAGGGGGGGGGGTGAGATTGACGTCATTATCATGGCTAATAATGAGAAATTGATGACGTTGAACCGCACATTTGTGTGCGTAAGACCACTCGATATGGTTAGTGTTTAATGGAACTATCATAGTTAAAAAGATATCGCTTTGACCATATACGCATTAGTAGTGTCAGTCCTAACCATATAGCAGCAGTAATCTCAATAAGTTAATAGAATGCACTTTCATCCTACCTAACTGGGAATAATTATTACTTCCAGTTGAAGCGCCCAAGCCCCGGAATCTTGTACTATTTCGCCTTTTGGGAACACAAGGAAATATTTCTTGTACTATTTCGCCTTTTGGGAACACAAGGAAATATTTCTTTTTGCCGTCAGCAAATATCTGATCAAACCAACTGGAAGCAATATTGCAATTCTGCAGAAGAATGTGCAAAGAACCTATCCAGAATGATTCCAAGGTATTTGCAAACGGGCACTCATAACTCTAGACAGTCCAGAAGTACCTCCTCAAGAAAACGGAGCCGTCCAGCCTGCGTTAGTTAGGTTAAGTTAACCGGTGATCGTGAGTCGAGTTAGACATTAAGTGTTATCTGAGTAGTTTTGAAGCAACTTTAATCTTTTAATCACTGAAGTTCCCTCCACTCGACCACTCCATCCTCGCCTTGCCTTGCGACGGATAAATGTTGCGTAACTATAAGTAGGCCAGGAAAAACGAGACAGCATTTCGAAGGAGATGCCTCATGCCCGCGGCTAAATGGTATTTAACGGATTTAACGGATTAATCGATAATCAGCCAAAGGCCCAAAGAGTCAAAACTGGGTTGTAGTTGTCTTGTTCGAATTATATTGCATGATATCTCTTATATAATTTCGCAACCTCTGTAATATTATAATTATGTACGTCGTAACGTCTTTTGTCCTTTTGTAGACACATCTTGAAGCTTGCACGTGCAGTATGGATATATGCGCGCGCGTTGCTATGGTTACCTATTGCGCGCGCGCGATCATTTCTGTTTAATACTGTTTGAGTATGTTGCTGCGTAATAACTTTTGATGTGATTGGAATTTTTTGATGCGGTAAAAAGTATTGAGTTGATTTGAATTTTGCGAACGAGGTGCTGCGTAGCAGCGCCGAGTGAGCTGTGTATTTGCAGGCCCTACGGGCCTGCTAGTCTTATATATAAAGTAAAGTCACACGTGAATAATGTTTGTGCCGCCGTATACAATTAAATTTGACCTTGCCAAGAAGAAATCAAGTGAAACGAAGGCTAAGCCGGGCTAATTCGCGCCGTTGCTATGGATACAGATATTCTGCACGTGCAGATTATGATCAGTTCTATGAGAGTGCTTTCTGATACGTTGTTGATTGCTGCGTTTTAGCGTTTGAAAGAACGACGTGTTTACTGTTTTTCATTTGAAATTCAAGATCTGGAAATAGAGAACGGATACGGCTGGCATCGTTGAGGCTATTTCCGTTAGCATCTCTTCATAAATCTGTGACAGACGTCGGTCGATTTAAATCAATGCTGAGTTGATGGTAACGGAAAAATGTGAATTTACAGCAATTTTAGATTGAACAAAATCAAAATCAAATTGAATCGAATTTGGGCATAGCACATTGCACTTTTGGAATACTGCTCTTGGCGCAAATCAATGCTTTGATTCAACGTTCAGTATGAGTACGATACTCCGTTTTAATTTTCAGATTTAAGTTCATCATACAAGAGCAAATTATAATGATCAAAACTTGCACGGTCCAGAATCACTAAAAGTAACTAAAGAATAATGGTCAAGTTTGCTCCTTCATAAACTTTTTGAGAGCTTATTATTTGGTCCTGTATCATCTGGCAGGCCCAACGGGCCTTTCTAGTTGTAAATAATATCTCAGGAACCGGGCTACGGGCCTGAAGCCTAGCCGGCACAATTCAAATGCGCCGAGTTCGGCATATCATACGAAGATTATACTACCATTCGACTGAACGTATTATTATTAACAAGTATTTTTATCTACAAACCACAGTACAATTCATGTCAATATTGCATTGGATATAATTTATTGGATATATTACATCGCAGGAACCGGGAGGTCATTGCACAAATTGATGCCTTCTCAGAAACTACTCACCTAGGTGTTTGACAAATAACTAAAGCTCACAAGTTTACACTCTTGTGGTGGCACGTTTGAAACTAAAAAAGTGATGCCACCTTTTAAGCAAAAAGTGGCACAAATGCCACTTTTGTAGAAGTATCATTAACAAGTATTGGATAGGTATAATATATTAGATATAATATTGAATATAATATCACAGGAACCGGGAGGTCAGTGCACGTGAAGAGACTGGGTACATTAGCACTGTGCTTTATTAGACTTCGTCTAAATATATATTGACTTATTATTGACACAATGTCACTGCTATATTGACACATCTATCGTGCAGGATTACAGTCACCTGACTAAAATGCGGGACTCCCATTGGTTCAGCTGATGAAATGCGGGCCTCCCATTGGTCAGCTGATGAACTATGTGCAGGACTGGGTTTTATCAAATAGCAACGAAGTAGCAAGTATAATATACCTTACTTTGAGTGAGATGTGCTTCACAATGGACGAACTAACCGGGGGTCTTTGCGAAGCTTTCAAAAAGTGAGCAGGTCAAAGTGAGAAGGGTGACACATAGCTTTCAAATGTGAATGTGAGGATGGTGACACTCAGCTCTCAAATGTGAAAGTGAGAAGCAAGTAAATACAGAGTGACACATATAATAGTAAAAACGTCTTGAGATCCCGCATCTTAAAGTATTAGCGAAGATAAAATACCGAGGGAAGAAAGTAACTGAATAGTTAGGCTCGTAAATCAAGTTTGAAATTGCCAAAGCACAATCTAATGTTAGTGAAACTCAAGCAATACCTGTTACTCTGTCAAATCAAAGATTCTTATTAAAGATGCTTAAGACAAGTCACGTCTTGTTTTTTGAACTTTTGAAAGATTTGAATGTGCTAGGATTAATGATTATGCTGACGAAGATAATCACAAGATTTTCGAAAGCTTCTGATTAAAACTCTCTCGTATCAGTTTAATATCGTCTAAACTTCAATCTCTTAGGATAACATATGTGATATTGACAAAAAAGACTCGTGATAAATCATAAAACTAAAAGCAAAATGATAGTTTTGCGATCATTTAGATTGTTTAATTAGTCTAGTTAAGCTCCAACTGAATTATGCGAATATGTGCTAGAACTCAAGAGATTGAAGTTAAAACGATATAACTGATACACGAGAGTTTTAATTAGAAGCTTTCGAAAATCTTGTGATTATCGTCGTCAACTAGGATTATGAATGTGCTAGGATAATTTATGTAAGATTGACAAGAAAGTCAAAGACTCTTGATAAAACTCGAAGCAAAATGATAGTTATACGATCATTCAGATCGTATAATTAGTTTAGTTAAAGCTCCAAAATAAATTATTTTCTCAGATTAACCCCGAGTTAGCAGGATTTGAAATAAGCATCATTATCATGAGGATGAAATGGCGATTTGATGACTTTTATTCTCAATATATCTAAAGCAGGACGACGAACAAGTGACTCGTAATGGTTAATAAAATAATTTAATTTGAAAGGTATTATAAATCGTTCATTGTGGAGTGAGAACGTCTTACTACTTCAGACGCAAGCAGGAGTGTTTAAAAGCTTTAAAGTTAAGAGCACTCAGTGTTGTTACGTAGGCAATGCAATGAGGTTTACCTCAGAACCTCTGTGAAGCCTTATTAGGGTTTTTTCTTTAAAATAAAATTGTGAAATCCCCACACCCCAGAATATTTCGGGGTGTGGGGATATAGAAATTTCATGAATTGTTATATGGATTTGTGGGGCATGGGGTTTTAATGTTAACAGGGGGCTGCTAAATCGCCATCCCCGTAAAATACTACAGAGTATGTGTGAGTTGAGGATAGGATGAGCAGATGAATCAGACACGTGACTTGTGGTTGGGTTAGAGGGTTAGGGATTCCCTTTAAACAGGATATGGGATCATGTAAAGGTCTGATTAGCTGCTTATATCAATTAATACACTCTCATGTAAGTTCTGGGTACCTCTACAGACTTACCAGCATAACTTGAAACTGGCGTACGCAAATCACTCCATCTATCATTTCTCATAGTATTAATATTATTAAATATCATAAAGATTAAAATTTATCATTTCTCATAGTATTAATATTTAATATTAATATTAATACTATGAGAAATGATAGAAGGAGTGCTCTGTGTACGCCAGTTTCAAGTTGGACTGGTGAATCTGTAGATATTAAATATTTAATCATAGTCGACTCAACACTAACAACTTAATGATCTTTGCTGAATCCTGCACTCAGCGATTAAAGAGATGTAAATAATAACCCGATAACTTTCTAACATACCTCGATTACTTTGAGCCTGCAAAAATGAGAAAGAAATTTGTCGGAGAACAGGATTAAGGGTTTAAATCTAAAAGCCCTCATACTTATTTGAACAGAGGAAATTTAAATCTAACCAAATCTCCGAGGGTATACTGGTATGTGACCGACTGCGTGACCACAAAACATTAAGTATAAACATCTTCTACCATGAAGCTGAGAAAGGCAAAATGTCCTTTAATCTCATCTACGTTTTGACGCTATGGAGAAATAATGTAACGATTAAATACAGATAGAATAAAAAATTACTCGCCTCAGTAAACATTTGAAGCTGTGAAAAGTTTGTGCACTTATTCAAAAGATGCCACAGTGTTTTTAATTTCACTTTCAGCAAGCAAAACGTTTAATAGCAGTGACGGCATGGCATCATGGCAGCATTCCATTTTGCTGTGTCTCACTCGGTTCGGTCGCTCTCAGCACAGCTTTCTAAGGTGTTGATTCCTTACAGTAAGTTGATGACGTTGAACCGCCTATTTTTTGCGCGCTGATTTCTAACAGCTATGACGAGGCACCACTTAATTTACCATTCATCAACTCAACAGTAGAAAGACCTCCCGCTGCGAGTAGAATAAAAAGTACTTCATTCTAAAGCAGTTCTGTCATATTTCATGGCTTGAACATAAACGCTACACTGTTATTCTACGCTACTACTCTATTTCGAATCTGTAACAAGTAAAGTGAGAACTTTGGGGGATAGGGGATATGCGGAAGTAATTTAAGACGAATCTAAATAAAGAATAATCGGTAGAACACAAAATTGTACAAATAGCACGCGGTTTAATATAACTGAGCAGCAAGTTCTTTAGTTCTACAGGAGTAATGGCTGAGCTTTAATGAACTAGGCAAATATTTCCATTTATATTTATAGCCCCAGGTTGGATCAAAGAAATATTATAGGCGGACAAGTGCATTAAAATAAACACTTGAAAACATAATAATGACGTATGCAAATGCAGTTGCTCAGATAAATCCTGATCCACAGAGTTATGGGATAAAAAGTGCCGTTTAAATATAAGCTCAAGGAGATCATTAAACGCGCACAGGTTAAACAGACGTGATATGAAATAAATCATTGGCGATTTTATAGGGCATAGATTTAAGGTATCAAATATAAAGATATCTGAGAATTCCAATAATTTAACTAATTTAAAAGTAGTCTCGTTCTTAAATACCTTCAGAGGGATATCTGGATATTTATAATTTATATGGCGCTAAGTTTGGGCGTTTTTCGTAACAAATTCCATATTTTCGTTGGGTCGCATCACTTCCTGTAACTGTCAAAAACAAAGCAAGACTCCAAGATCACAAAGTAATCTAATCAAGATTCTTAATCAAGATTCTTAATCAAGATTCTTAATCAAGATTTTTAAATACCAATCATTCAACTGAAGTACTATTAACTAGCATCTCTAATATAATTTGGCAACCTCTGTTTTTCTGTTTGTACGTAACGGCGGAAACATCTTCGGAACGCGCGCGCATTACGATTTGTGCGGGTTACCATGGTGACACGTGCACGGAGAATTGCGCGCGCGCTCATTTCTGTTAACGGTGTTTTGATTACGTTGCGATGTTTAACTTATGAACGGATCGGAGTTTTTTGATGCGGTAAAAAGTATTCAGCTGATCTGAAATTTGCGAACGAGGTGCTGCGTAGCAGCGCCGAGTGAGCTGTGTATTAGCAGGCCCAACGGGCCTGCTAGTCTTAATAATAAAGTAAATTCACACGTGAATAATGTTTGTGCGGGCGCACACCATTAAATTAGAGCTTGCCAAGGAAATATCAAAAGAAAGAAAAGGCTAAGCCGGGCTTAGTCGCGCCGTTGCTATGGATACAGATATGCTGCACGTGCAGATTAATCGCGCACGCGTTCTTTACGGTTTAATGCTGTTTTGATTTCGGAGCTTTATAACTTTTGGTGTGATTAAAATTTTTTGATGCGGTAAAAATACTTTAGTTGATTTGAGTTGCGGGGTTTGAAATTTGCGAACGAAGTGCTGCGTAGCAGCGCCGAGTGAGCTCTGTGTATGCAGGCCCAACGGGCCCGCTAGTAGCGTATAATTGTAAAATATAAAGTGAAAGCTGCAGCGCATACCTTCAACGAACTAATGAAGAAATACTTGAATACTCAATCAGCCAACTCTAAAACTGAATCAGGTGAAAGCCCACCTTTATTTTTAATAATCAAACACACTAGAAAGGAGCTCGATCAATATATTTCAAATGGCACAGAGACAGCTTCAAAAGATCAAAGTGCAGGAGCAGCAGTGAGCTCCGAGAGAACGCCCCCACAACCCCCACACATGATTCCCAGTGGAGTACATATGACAGATTACTCTGACAGAAAGTTAATAACTTTTGCTCGTGGAGTGTGTGAGTGTGATTACACTCAGAGGAGAGAATGGCGGATTCTTGAAGGGAAGCAGGCCGGGATGTAATGGTAATGCTGTGTTTTCAGGCATATAATTGCAAACAATATTATATCGTGCGTGTGTAGGGGGGTTAGAGGGGGTTCATTCCGAAAAGGAGGGGAGAGAGGGGGTTCACTCAGAAAAGGGAGGGTGTCAGAGGGGGTTCATTCCGAAAAGTCAAGCAGTCTCGTTTGGCCTAAGTGGTCCCTTTGCTTAACGCCTAAAACTGCTTAGGACAAGCTATCAATAAGCATATACAATGTAGTCTGAAGGGGGGATCTATAACTGAAGAGTTTTAACTGTGGAAATGAATTAATTCAAATAGAAAAAAAGGAACCGTACAGAGAAGATTCAAAAGTTAAATGTTTCAAAAGTTCAATGTTTCATATTGTGACAAGCGATTGATCTGAACGACATCGTGTGTGGTCCATTATCGTCTTCAGAAAAGTTTTGAATCGGCAACACAAGTGGGATTATTGGCAAGGTACTCTTGATCGCTTTGGAGTAACCGAAGACATGTATAATTCCAAATTGGAGCATGTAGTTCCCTCAATTCCACCTAATCAAATAGTAACCCCCTATAAACAGAACATATTATATCGTATCGATCAGCCTATTAGCTCTTAAATTAATGTTCCGAAGATAGGTGATTATTTCATGATTCATACGCACGGAAGAGGGTATTAAAGCAGGTTGCCAGGTATCGGCTAAATTAACAAATTAGGCGATTCTTGGGGGGTTTTATGGGCCCTCCTTCAAATTTAGGGAGCAAGTTTTGAAACTTTAAAATGTGGTGAGATCTTTAAAGTTCTTTTAACAATGAATATTTTATCTACCAAATATTCTGTATCAGACATTTAGGGAGCAAGTTTTAAAACGATAAACTTTAAATCATCTGGTAGAGATCTATGATAAATGAATACTTTTATCACAGAAACGACGTCTGAACCGACCAATATCTTTTCAAATTTCGAAAAGTGATAAATTAGAATATAAAAAAAAACAAACGGATTCGCAAAAATCAAGAAATAAACAAATTAAGAAACAGAAGCACAAGACAGTTGTATGCAAGCGAATGAGATGCCACTAAAACTACACGGATTACAACAGTTTGAATTATACTACTTATTTACTAATATGGGGGCGTTTCATATTACAGCAGCTCTGTACTACCTGTTTATGACAGGCAGTAGCCGCACGAAATACCGCGTACAAATACAGAGTGCAGCTGTACAAAGTGAGCAATTCCATTTAAGCAAATACAGAGTGCAACTGCTAGCAATATGAATTGCATCTCTCTCTAAACACTGGCTACACCTTCACAGCCCCAGTGTAGATGAGTATAAGTATATTAGGATGCCAGTATAGATGAGATGCAAGTATCATAGCAACCCCCTAGTATCACCTGCATTTCCGATTAAACGCACAACCATATTATGGGGCATATAATGGGGCATATTATGGGGCATATCTGCACAATAATAACAGCCTGCGAGAAAAGTAACAATACATGCGCAGTGCACATTGATTCAATAGCAAGGCCAGAACTTGCAACGCATTAATAAATCTTCATACAAACGGTCCAAAAATGCATCTTTACGGGCCCAGTTTGTTTGGATCCATCAGAGGAATCCTCCTGAAGATGGAGACTGAGCGACAGTTTCTCCTTCACCGCATCCACATGAACAACTCCACACGTTAGAACCTTAAGGGGGAGAGAATTTATTACCTCACGACACTTGACTTCATGAAAATTGATCTTGCGCACAAATTTTCGAAAACGTAAATCGCCTCAATGAATTTTTTAAGACAAAAAGGCGTTGGGAGTGAAAGATTTACAAAGGAGCAAATTTAGATACTATAAATTTCAACTTTCAAGCTAGAATTCAATTTTGTAGAAGAATATTCCCATTCTGATGACGATCAGAAATACAATTTTTTTCATAACTGTTACATTCAATGCTGTACTTACTTTCAATTACTCACCTACCTCTTGTCAATTCTTATAAACTTCGATATTATTTGAAATTTGAAATTATTTATTTGATGCACTTTCCACGCATGATGCAGATAATTTAAGTATATTCAGATACAAAATGTGATTTATTTAGATTATTCTAACAACCAAGCGATCCAGTTAGCGTATGGCTCATGAGATTACAGCACATGATACACAAAGCTAACAAACTGCAAAGAAAAAACACAACACCAGCCTTTTATCTCTGCAGGCTGCTTGGGGCTCCTACAGTACATGATACACAAAACTAACAAACTGCAAAGAAAAAAAACTCAGACAACACTCTGTCAACATCCTGACAACACTCTGTCAACACTCTGACAACACTCTGTCAACATTCTGACAACACTCTGACAACACTCTGACAACACTCTGTGAACACTCTGTGAACACTCTGACATCTAACAACACAGGGAGCAACCTTCGCTGTTCGACATGTTGTCACTTGTTGTCCTCGGATTAGCGTTGGTCACTGGAACACTGTCTCGTTCAGACCTACAGAAGCGACAGTTGCGCAGGGAGTTTGCTTTGGCTCTCAAGAAGTTTCAGCCAGATTCCTCAACTAGTTTAATCAAATCAGTAAGTTTAAACCACAGTAAAACCTGTCAGATCTGCCCATGAACACTAACTAACTACAACAAAGAATTCTGAAAATTTTCTAAACATTTATTCGAAGCTCAAACAAAATTTTGATATCGAATGCTGATAAATCTTTGCTGTAGATATGAAAGCATACAACTCTAATTCATTGAGTAATTGAGTTTTGATGAGATTAATGAATAACCTCTTCAGAGATCGTACGAAGGCGAGCAAGAAGCTCAGTTCGAAGCATTTGCTGAATTCTATGAAACTGTGAATCGCGTGAATCAGGACACAAGTCTGCCCTACATAGCGGAAGTCAACGCGTTTGCCCTGGAGCCGGACTTGACTAAGTTCCTGGGACTAAACATGACAACCTTCGACAACACCACGTTGCTAGAGGAGGATGAGGAGGAGTGGATTATGAGCGATGTAGAACCCTCCTCGCGCCCTGACGAAGTGGACTGGAGATACTCCCTCAACCCCACAGTCAACCAGGGGGACTGTGGGAGCTGCTGGGCGTACGCCTCCTGCGCTACTGTGGAGCACGCCTTCTACAGACTCACCGGACGCATAGTCAAGCTCAGTGAGCAAGCCTTCCTGGACTGTTCTCTAGAGAACTCTCTTTTTAAAATGGACGGTTGTAGAGGCACTACTGTGGACGCCGGTCTGATGTGGACTATGATAAACATGCACGTGCCTCTGCTTTCCGACTACCCCTACGAGACTGAGGCTGGCGCCTGCCGAGCTTACAAGAAGCCCAACCAGCTGGCTGGAATGAAGAGAAAGAGATTTTTTCGCATAAACAGCGACGCCGGCCTAATGGAGGCTGTGGTGCACGGCGTAATCATCGTGGGTATCCACGTGATAAACACCCTCTACACTTACAAGGAGGGGATATACGACGATCCGGGGTGCTACCCCGCGGGACCGGGCAACACCCCCAACCATGCCATTAATCTGGTGGGGTACGGCCAGGGACCCTTCAAGTACTGGATTCTGAGGAACAGTTGGGGAGCCACGTGGGGAGACAATGGGTATTTCAAGCTGTCGCGAGAGCGCTACAACAACTGCCACATGAGCACAGCGGCCAGGTACATTGAGCTCAAGTGCGAGGATTCGACGAATAAGTGCATTACTTCAGACTCGGCCATGGCCGAGCTTAGCCCTTTTCTGAAACTTGGTCTCAGCATTGGTCTCGGGGAGTTTTTACTCAGATCAATTTGAATTTTATTTTAAAGACTTCGATTTGATATTTTGATAAACTGCAATTTTCTAAACAAGGTAAAAGTCAAGGTGAATGTTAAACAGACTGAACAGACCTATAGATTTTACTGCACATGAAACTTTTGTGTGTTTATCTTCTTATCAAGTTTATCAGGTTTAAATAATTACATCATGATTTCAAACGAAGCCCAAAGTGATTTGGTAATATCAAGAAGTTGTGAAAATGTAGCATTATAAACGGTTGGTGCATTCTTGACATGTCGAATATATTTTCAATAACCTTTGCTCTAGGCTCTCGTCCTAAGAAAGTAAGAACTTTTCATGATCTCTGTCGACACCACCAGTGTCAACTTCAGCTGAAGGCTGCAGTTCAGGACAGAGATAAAGTGCCGCAAGGTGAAATGTCGCGAGGCCATCGGCCTTTTGAGCTTTAACATCCAGTGTTCCAGTTCAATACCAGCGTAAGCGTATCGAGATGATACTTAGGGATCGTTCGCATATTACATAATCAATTTTTGGTAGATTTTAACCCCCCCTCGTAATCAAGTGACATTGTGACGTAATCATTCGGAAACCCCTCCCCAAGGTAATTTCGTAATATGTGAACGATCCCTTATTACAGTGAAGATGGTTCGATCGTTAATGAATTTAATCGTGTTCTCTTTAAGTTTAAATTTAAATATCTCTCATCTGCAGACTCAGCTTTCAACCATGAATGTGTGAGTGTGTGCTTTTGTAACTTTTCAATAAACAGCAATCTGGTTTTCAGGTTTTAGCGCGAAAAGCAGAAATTAGAAATGTCATGTTTATTAATTTAATTCACGCGCGCAAAGTGCGCGCTATCCATTACAAAATCAACGCCGCGTTTTACTGTTATCATCAAACTCAACGTGCCAGGTGTAGATGTTCAAGCCCAAATTGTCATAATTCTACATGTCAACCTACCTATTGATCCTCCAAAAAAGCATACCTCGCGTAGTGAACGCGAACAAGCTCTGAGAACATCTGCCAATGATATCATGATACGGATAAGGTTTTATACAATCAATCAGGCGACTCGGTGTGATCTATTAACCGCTTTACTCTGTGATGATTGAGTCCTAAATCCTGGAATGTATTATTGAGCAGACATAATTCAAGCCACAGGGCTACAGAGAGGATAACTGGGAAACACACAAAAATGAAGAGAAACCCCCATGTAGATCATGAAGATCCATGACTGAATTGTGCTAGAGCACCTCCACTTTTTCCTGACTTTCGCCTCGCGCGTGCGCTATAGATTTTCGAATATTTCGTTTCACAAAAGCAGTGTATCCATATTCCATTTAGCCAGGGGTAAGGCAGAGCAGGCTTAGCCTCACCTGGAGGAGTCCTTGCCTTACCTCTGATTCTCTCAGATACTTTGGTATTTACACAGCAACATTTGTTATGATCAGTCAAACATGATTGTAGATCACACAGCCTTATCCCAAAGAGTTGGTATGTGGAATGTGCAAACGTGGTTGTTCGCCATGCCGAATTTGATTGTGGTGTTAACGGTCAACGTCATAGAGTTGGTACGTGCACGTAACCTTCTTCGTCATGCAGAGTGGTGTCAACGTCATAGAGTTGGTATGCGCACGTAGCGCTATTCGTCATACTTGATTGGGTACTGAGTGGTGTCAATGACAATATATATATAGGCATGCACTGCAAGTCTGGCCATTAGTTCGATTTAGTTTCTTGATAATCACTTCTATGTTATACCTCTTGTTAATAAATAATAATGTGTCGTTGTTAATAAGGTACCGTTGTTTATAAGGTACCGTTGTTGATAGGGTACCGTTGTTAATTAGGTACCGTTGTTGATAAGGTACCGTTGCAGTTGCTGGTAAGGCACCATTGCAGTTGTTAATAGGGTACCGTTGTTAATAGGGTACCGTTGTTAATTAGGTACCGTTATTAATAAGGTACCGTTGCAGTTGTTGATAAGGTACCATTGCAGTTGTCAATAAGGTGCCGTTGTTAATACCGTTGTTAATAGGGTACCGTTGCAGTTTTTAATAGGGTACCGTTGCAGCTGTTTATAGGGTACCGTTGTTAATAGGGTGCCGTTGTTAATAGGGTACCGTTGTTAATAAGGTACCGTTGTTAATAGGGTACCGTTGTTAATAAGGTACCGTTGTTAATAGGGTACGAACACAGTGCACTCTGATGAAAGGAGGAATAAGACGATACAAAAACAGTGCATTCTGATGGGAGGGGGAATAAGACGATATAAACACAGTGCATTCTGATGGGAGGGAGAATTTTACGATACAAACAAAGTACATTCTGATTTGATGGGAAATAAGACGATACAAACACAGTACATTCTGATGTGATGGGGAATTAGACGATACAAAAGCACAGTGCATTCTGATGAAAGGGGGGGATTAGAAGTTACGAACACAGTGCATTCTGATGGGAGGGGGAATTAGACGTTATAAACACAGTGCATTCTGATGGGAGGGGGAATAACACGAGTCACGATACAAACATAGTACATTCTGATGAGAGGGGGAATAAGACGATACAAACACAATGTATTCTGATCAGAGGGGGACTAAGACGACACAAACACAGTACATTCTGATGTGATGGGAAATTAGACGATACAAACACAGTAGGTACATTAACTACATTCTGATGGGAGGGGGGAATCGGGCAATACAAGCAAAGAATGAACTAACCTTCTGATGAGAGGGGAGTCGGGAGAGAGTCTTGCAAAGTGCCACCGATTAAGATTTCGAGGGTGAAGGTTCCACATCTGATATATCTTCAGGGAGGGGTGTTGATCGTCTTTTTGAAGATGTGTGGAGTTTAATATGAATGAATTAGGTAGGATCAGATGACAGAGTGGACTAGCAACCTGAATATAAGAAATTGTTTTAATGTAAGGAGAGATGGTCACTGCATGATTGCTTATTTGTTTTTTATTTAATTAAAGAATTCGATCTTTTTTAATCTGGTGGGGCCACGGCCAGGGACCCTTCAGAGTACTGGATTCTGAGGAACAGTTGAGGCCACGTGGGGGCAATGGGTATTTCAAGCTGTCATGAGCCCTTCTAGCAACTGCCACATGAGCTGCAGCGGCCCCAGGTACATTGAGCTCAGTGCAGGATTCAACGAAGATAAGTGCATTACTTCAGACTCGGCCATGGCCGAGCTTAGCCCTTTTCTTGGAAACTTGTCTCAGCATTGGTCTCGGGAGTTTTACTCAGATCAATTTGAATTTTTATTTTAAAGACTTCGATTTGATATTTGATAAAACTGCAATTTTCTAAACAAGGTAAAAAGTCAAGGTGAATGTTAAAAACAGACTGAACAGACCTATAGATTTTACTGCACATGAAACTTTTGTGTGTTTATCTTCTTATCAAGTTTATCAGGTTTAAATAATTACATCATGATTTCAAACGAAACCCAAAGTGAATAATGATTTGGTAATATCAAGAAGTTGTGAAAATGTAGCATTATAAACGGTTGGTGCATTCTTGACATGTCGAATATATTTTCAATAACCTTTGCTCTAGGCTCTCGTCCTAAGAAAGTAAGAACTTTTCGATGTCTCTGTGTCGACACCACAGTGTCAACTTCAGCTAGAAGGCTGCAGTTCAGACAGAGATAAAGTGCCGCAAGGTGAAATGTCGCGAGGCCATCGGCCTTTGAGCTTTAACATCCAGTGTTCCAGTTTCAATACCAGCGTAAGCGTATCGAGATGATACTTAGGGATCGTTCGCATATTACATAATCAATTTTTGGTAGATTTTAACCCCCCCCCCTCGTAATCAAGTGACATTGTGACGTAATCATTCGAAACCCCTCCCCAAGGTAATTTCCGTAATATGTGAACGATCCTTTATTACAGTGAAGATGGTTCGATCGTTAATGAATTTAATCGTGTTCTCTTTAAGTTTAAATTTAAATATCTCTCATCAGCAGACTCAGCTTTCAACCATGAATGTCTGAGTGTGTGCTTTTGTAACTTTTCAATAAACAGCTATCTGGTTTTCAGGTTTTAGCGCGAAAAGCAGAAATTAGAAATGTTTATTAATTTAATTCACGCGCGCAAAGTGCGCGCTATCCATTACAAAATCAACGCCGCGTTTTACTGTTATCATCAAACTCAACGTGCCAGCAGTAGATGTTCCAGCCCAAAATTGTCATAATTCTACATGTCAACCTACCTATTGATCCTCCAAAAAAGCATACCTCGCGTAGTGAACGCGAACAAGCTCTGAGAATATCTGCCAATGATATCATGATACGGATAAGGTTTTATACAATCAATCAGGCGACTCGGTGTGATCTATTACCCGATCTACCTTACGAAATAAATTTACATGGAACAATAATTCCGGGGATCGAAATTTTGGGGGTACGAAATTTGGGGATAATTCTGGGAATATTACGCATGTTAACGTATGATGATGACGTCATTTTGAAATTTTGTGGGGAACGAAAATATGGGGATTTTTTCGAAAAATCCCCAAATTTCGTACCTTATAAATTTGTCTCGTAAGGTACTCTGATAATTGAGTCCTAAATCCTGGACTGTATTATTGAGCAGACGTAATTCAACCCACAGAGCGACAGAGAGGATTACTGGGAAATACATGACAAAACTTAAGAGAAACCCCCATGTAGATCATGAAGAATCCATGACAATTGTGCTAGAACACCTTCTCCACTTTTTCCTGACTTTCGCCTCGCGCGAGCGCTACAGATTTCCGAATATTTCGTGCCACAAAAGTAGTGCATCCATGTAGCCAGGGGTAAGGCAGAGCTGGCTTAGCGTTAGCCTTGAATCACCTCTAATACTCTCAGATACTTTGGTATTAACACAGCAACATTTGTTATGATCAGTCAAACATGATCAGTCAAACATGATCAGTCAAACATGATCAGTCAAACATGATCAGTCAAACATGATCAGTCAAACATGATCAGTCAAACATGATCAGTCAAACACGATTGTGGAATGTGCAAACGCGGTTGTTTGTCATGCCGAACTTGATGCTGAGTGGTGTCAACGTCATAGAGTTGGTATGTGCACGTAACCTAAATCGACATGCAAAGTGGTGTCAACGTCATAGAGTTGGTATGTGCACGTAACCTTAATCGTCATGCAAAGTGGTGTCAACGTCATAGAGTTGGTATGTGCACGTAACATTGTTCGTCATGCAGAGTGGTGTCAACGTCATAGAGTTGGTATGTGTACGTAACGTCAATCGTCATGCTTAATTGGGTCAACGTCATAGAGTTGGTATGTGCACGTAACACTATTCGTCATGCAGAGTGGTGTCAACGTCATAGAGTTGGTATGTGCACGTAACGCTATTCGTAATACTTGATTGGGTACTGAGTGGTGTCAATGCCATATATAAAGGCATGCGCTACGGTCTGGTCATTAATTCGATTTAGTTTCTTGAAATTCATTGCTCTCTAGTAAACTTCTTGTAAATAATGTAGTAATGTGTCGTTGTTAATAATGTGTCGTTTTTAATAAGGTACCGTTGTTTATAAGGTACCGTAGTTAATTAGGTACCGTTGTTAATAAAGTACCGTTGCAGTTGTTACTAACTAACTTGGTGAAGTTTATCCGTCAGTCAGAAGGGCCATCAGATGTCCGACCACCTCGAGGTCGATGGTGTGTAGTCTACCAATGAGTTCGACCAGCTGCAGCTGTAACCAGAGACCGGAGGGTGGTCTGGTATCAAAGCAACGAATTTCGACAGTGCGATTTTGAACGATTCAACCGATTTTGTAGCTTTAACATCAACCGGCACCTTGTTCCACAGTTTCGGTCCTTGAACTGAGAAGAACCTGTCATATAGCGTCTGATTTCCTGACGAGCTTGACTTGGACAGTGGAGGAATAATAGCTACAGAGCCATGTCTTGGAGTCATTTTGAATGTGATGCCACAACAGTTTGGGACAACGTTGTGGAGGATCTTCCACATCATCAAGATGACATAGCGTTCCCGTCTGCGCTGAAGTGACATGAGTTTCAGTTCAGCAAGCCTTTCCCAATAGTTGAGATGCTGTAGACCACTGTTCGACTAGTGAATGTTCTTTGTACCCCTCCAAGAGCTGGATTTCAGTAACTTATGTGGGTCCCACAGTGGGCAACAGTACCCAGAGTGCTCCTAACTAGCGACTTGTGGAGAGTCAACATGACAGTTCTGTCACGAGTTTTAAAAACACTGAACACCCAAGACAAAGAGCTTCTGGCTTTTGACACTATATTCCCAATGTGCCTAGACCAGCTGAGATCACTTGATACACGAACTCCGAGATCTCTGACGTGCTCAACTGGACTGAGTAGTACCTCATCGGAAACTTTGTAGCACAAGGTTTCAGCAACAAAGGGAGTTCAGTTTGAGGTTTTACTGGAGTGTAGGTGATTCAATAGCTCGAACTTTTGTTCATGGAGCTCCATGTTGTTTCCTGTGACCATTGAAGAATTCTGTACAGATCATCTGAAGCAGCAAGCAGTCTTCAAGGCGCCAATCTGTTTAGAAACTCTAGTATCGTCGGCAAAGAAGTTGACTCCAGATGAAGCCACCACTTGTTCTAAGTCATTAATGAACAATATGAAACAGGAGGCCCCTGTACGCTTCCTTGAGGAACACCGCTCAAAACCTTGAAGGAGGTCTGAGTGAACCCATTCAGAACCACCACTTGATCTCGATCAGTGAGGAACGACTGGATCCATTCTATAAGCTTGTTGTGAAACCCATATCTCTTAAGCATAGAGATAAGAAATTCCAAGTCAACCTTATCAAACGCTTTTGCATAGTCCAGGTAGATGGAATCTCTGTGTCTACCATTTGTCAGTCCCTTCGAATATACCATCGAAATGGTCAAGCATTTGAGTGAGACAGCTTTCTGTTTGATCTAAAACCGTGTTGCTTCTCAGTTAACAGGTTGTTAGATTCAAGATGGTGTACCATGTGTTTTCCTGACCACTCTCTCATACACCACATGTGACGTCAGAGTTAAAGGCCTGTAGTTGGCAGCTTCACATCTACTACCTTTCTTAAAAGTGGTGTAACCAGCCCTTTCTATAGAAGCTCGGTACTTTACCAGTGGACATGGATTCTGACCATAGAAGGTGGATAGGACACTCAAACTAGAAGCACACTTCTTGTAGAACGGCAGGTATCCCATCAGGCCCTGAGCAGAAATGAGCTTTTATCTCGGATATAGCTTCCACTATATTGTCTAGTGTAACCACAAGCTCTGTATCGTTACTGATCAGCGGTGGTACGGTGAAAGCAGGATCTGATTTGTTGGGACAGTTTGGGTCACTGAATACAGAACAGAACTGCTGCTGCTGCAAGATGTTAGCAAGCTCTTTGCGTTCAGTAACTAGCTCCTCGTCTTTGTTCAGGAGGGCTGAAATGCTATGCTGAACTTGGAGAATGATTTAGCATATGAGTAAAAGAAACTTAGGATTAGTCTTGATTCTTTCCACTGCCCTCTTTCACCTTTGTCAAGATGGTGCATGATAGCCTCCCTTGTAGCACACAACCTAATTTTATCTTCAAGTAGCTTAACTCGTGCGTGATCCCCAGCACACTTTGCCGCAGAAAGACGAGTCTTGAGTCTGGACTTCCTCCTCCTGAGAGAGTTGTACACCTTAGGCTTGCCAGTAGGAGGTCGTTTCTTGGGGATGTTTGCCAGACACACGTCTAGTACTGTTTGAGTGAATATTGCTGGTAAGGTACCATTGCAATTGTTAATAGGGTACCGTTGTTAATAGGGTACCGTTGTTTATAAGGTACCGTTGTTAATAAGGTACCGTTGCAGTTGTTGGTAAGGTACCATTGCAGTTGTTAATAGGGTACCGTTGTTGATAGGGTACCGTTGTTAATAGGGTACCGTTGTTAATAGGGTACCGTTGTTAGTAGGGTACCGTTGTTAATAGGGTACCGTTGTTGTTAGGTACCGTTTTTATTAGGTACCGTTGTTAATAAGGTACCGTGGTTTCCATGATTTTTTGCATGAAAAATCGATCTAGCAACTTTCCAAAAATCGTATCTCGGCTCAGGAAGGTCGTAGAGACTTAATCTTGGGCGGAAAATGTGCGCAATGGCCATGTTTATATACAACTTGCAATAAACATATGCTCTAAAATGCTCACAAACTGAGTTATGGGCCAAAAACCATTTTTGGGGCACCCGCATGGCCTAATTTAGGGTATTTCGATATCTTGGCTCAGGAAGGTCGTAGAGACTTCATCTTGGGCGGAAAATGTGCACAATGAGCATGTTTATGACAATTGTTAATAGACAAATGCTCTGAAATACTCAGGAACCGAGTTATGGGCCAAAAACCGTTTTTGGGGCACCCGCATGGCCTAAATTAGGCTATTTCGATATCTTGGCTCAGGAAGGTCGTAGAGACTTCATCTTATGGAAAATGTGCACAATGAGCATGTTTATGACAATTGTTAATAGACAAATGCTCTGAAATACTCAGGAACCGAGTTATGGGCCAAAAACCGTTTTTGGGGCACCCGCATGGCCTAAATTAGGCTATTTCAATATCTTGGCGCAGGAAGGTCGTAGAGACTTCTTCTCGGGTGGAAAATGTGCGCAATGGCCATGTTTATATACGACTTGTTAATAAACATATGCTCTGAAATGCTCACAAACCGAGTTATGGGCCAAAAACCGTTTTTGGGGCACCCGCATGGCCTAATTTAGGCTATTTCAATATCTTGGCGCAGGAAGGTCGTAGAGACTTCTTCTTGGGTGGAAAATGTGCGCAATGGCCATGTTTATATACGACTTGTTGATAAACATATGCTCTAAAATGCTCACAAACCGAGTTATAAATAAAAACCATTTTTTGGGGCACCGGCATGGCCTAATTTAGAGTATTTCGGTATCTTGGCTCAGGAAGGTCGTAAAGACTTCATCTTTGGTGGTAAATGTGCGCAATGGCTACTTTTATATACGATTAATTGTTGATAAACATATGCTCTAAAATGCTCACAAACTGAGTTATGGGCCCATAATCATTTATGAGGCACCCTCATGATGGTTTAACACAGGTTATTTCAGTATTTCGGCGCCTTGCCTCTTGGCTCAGGAAACATGCAGATATTTGGTTTTGGAGTTTTGGGTTGTGTGTGCGCAGTTTATTGACAACTTTTAAACAAACTTGCACCATAAAATGTTCGAAGGCCGAATTATGGGCCAAAACTGGTCTCAGGACACCCATGAGGTGAATTCCATGCTTCAGCTAAGGAAGGTCGTAGAGAATTCATTTTTGGTGTGAAAATGTGCGCAATGGCCATGTTTACCTATATACGATTTGTTGATAAACATATGCTATAGTTTGCTCACAAACTGAGTTATGGGCCCATAACCATTTTTGGGCACCCTCATGGTTTGATTCGGGGTATTTCGGCGTCTTGACTCAGTAAAGCCGTAGATATTTTGATTTGGGTTGGCCCATATATTGGTTCGCAGCCTTGGCATTTGACTCCTACTAGATTCAAACCGAATTTTTGAGTTGTTGGTATTACAGAGCAACTGAGCAAATCTTTATGAGCAAATCATGACGTATATAAGAAACATGACCATTGCATAATGCATATAGTTTTCACACCGAAAATGAATTCTCTACGACCTTCCTTAGCTGAAGCATGGAATTCACCTCATGGTCCTGAGACCAGTTTTGGCTCATAATTCGGCCTTCCAACATTTTATGGTGAAAGTTTGTTAAAAAGTTGTCAATAAACTGCGCACGCACAACCCAAAATTCCAAAACCAAATATCTGCATGTTTCCTGAGCCAAGAGGCAAGGCACCGAAATACTGAAATACCCTGCGTTAAACCATGAGGGTGCCTCATAAATGATTATGGGCCCATAACTCAGTTTGTGAGCATTTTAGAGCATATGTTTATCAACAAGTCGTATATAAAAATGGCCATTGCGCACATTTTCCTCCCAAGATGAAGTCTCTACGACCTTCCTGAGCCAAGATATCGAAATACCCTAAATTAGGCCATGCGGGTGCCCCAAAAATGGTTTTTGGCCGATAACTCAGTTTGTGGGCATTTTAGAGCATATGTTTATTAACAAGTCGTATATAAACATGGCCATTGCGCACATTTTACGCCCAAGATGAAGTCTCTACGACCTTCCTGAGCCAAGATACGATTTTTTTACATATCAGTCGGCTGCGCCTCGGCTAAAAATCGATTTTTCGGCACTTTCCACAACTCGGAGAGACGCGGAAAGTTGCTAGATCGATCCCTCATGCGAAAAACCACGGAAACCACGCAAAATCGCTTGGAGTCGAATTTGTCCACTTTTAAATCCAATTTTGACTGTACTAAATTATACGATACAAACAAAGTACATTCTGATGTGATGGGAAATAAGACGATACAAAGCACAGTGCATTCTGATGAAAGTGGGAATTAGAAGTTACGAACACATTGCATTCTGATGGGAGGGGGAATTAGACGATATAAACACAGTGCATTCTGATGGGAGGGGGAATAACACGAGTCACGATACAAACACAGTGCATTCTGATGAGAGGGGGAATAAGACGATACAAACACAATGTATTCTGATCAGAGGGGGACTAAGACGACACAAACACAGTACATTCTGATGTTATGGGAAATTAGACGATACAAACACAGTAGGTACATTAACTACATTCTGATGGGAGGGGGGAATCAGGCAATACAAGCAAAGAATGAACTAACCTTCTGATGAGAGCGTGGGCTTGGGAGTCGGGAGAGAGTCTTGTGAAGTGCCACCGATTAAGATTTCGAGGGTGAAGGTTCCACATCTGATATATCTTCAGGGAGGGGTGTTGATCGTCTTTTTGAAGATGTGTGGAGTTTAATATGAATGAATTAGGTAGGATCAGATGACAGAGTGGACTAGCAACCTGAATATAAGAAATTGTTTTAATGTAAGGAGAGATGGTCACTGCATGATTGCTTATTTGTTTCATGATTTAATTAAAGATTATCTTCATGATTCCTATTTAGGTGTGATTCTTATGAATTTGAATTTGAATTTGAATTTAAGTTTTTCTATCAACTTTTCACAAAAACAGTACCTTTATTCTGTAAAGTAGCTCCGTGAAAAGAGGAGTATAGGTATCCCAGGATCCAGCACACTTTCCTAGGATCAAGGATCCACCGTGGGATAAAGGAGTACATCACAGGACAGATGATTGTATCCCAGGATCAAGGTGTCTCTTACAGGATCGAGGAGTCTCTCTCAGGATCATGGAGTCTTTCCCAGGATCAAGGAGTCACTTCCAGGATCAAGGAAACTCTCCCAGGACCAAGGAGACTCTCTCAGGATCAAGGAGACTCTCTCCGGATAAAAGAGTTTTCACAAGGATCAGGGAGACTCTCTCAGCATCAAGGAGACTCTCTCAGGATCCCTGAGTCTTCCCTAGGATCAGGGAGACTTTCTCAGGATCAAGGAGAGAAGGAGACTCCCCAAGGATCCCAGAGTCTTCCCTATGATCAAGGAGACTCTCCCAGGATCAAGGAGACTCTCTCAGGAACAACGAGACTCTCCAAAGATCATGGAGATTCTCTCAGGATCAAGGAGACTCTCTCAGGATCAAGGAGACTCTCCCAAGATCATGGAGATTCTCTCAGGATCAAGGAGACTCTCTCAGGATCAAGGAGACTCTCTCAGGATCAAGGAGACTCTCTCAGGATCACGGAGACTCTCAGGAACAAAGAGACTCACCAAAGATCATTTAGATTCTCTCAGGATCAAGGAGACTCTCTCAGGATCAAGGACAATCTCTCAGGATCAAGGAGACTCTCTCAGGATCAAGGAGACTCCAAAGATCATGGAGATTATCTACTTTTGTTCATGGAGCTCCATGTTGTTTCCCTGTGACCATTGAAGAATTTTGTACAGATCATCTTGAAGCAGCAAGCAGTCTTCAAGGCAGCCAATCTGTTTAGAAACTCTAGTATCGTCGGCAAAGAAGTTGGACTTTAGATGAAGCCACCACTTGTTCTAAGTCATTAATGAACAATATGAACAGGAGTGGCCCTAGCACGCTTCCTTGAGGAACACCGCTCAAAACCTTAGCGAGGTCTGAGTGAACACCATTCAGAACCACCACTTGATCTCGATCAGTGAGGAACGACTGGATCCATTCTATAAGCTTGTTGTGAAACCCATATCTCTTAAGCATAGAGATAAGAAATTCCAAGTCAACCTTATCAAACGCTTTTGCATAGTCCAGGTAGATGGAATCTGTGTCTTTACCATTTGTCAGCCCTTCGAATATACCATCGAAATGGTCAAGCATTTGAGTGAGACAGCTTCTGTTTGATCTAAAACCGTGTTGCTTCTCAGTTAACAGGTTGTTAGATTCAAGATGGTGTACCATGTGTTTTCTGACCACTCTCTCATACACTTTCACCACATGTGACGTCAGAGTTAAAGGCCTGTAGTTGGCAGCTTCACATCTACTACCTTTCTTAAAGAGTGGTGTAACCAGCCCTTTCTTATAGAAGCTCGGTACTTTACCAGTGGACATGGATTCTGACCATAGAAGGTGGATAGGGACACTCAAACTAGAAGCACACTTCTTGAGTAGAACGGCAGGTATCCCATCAGGCCCTGGAGCAGAGTCGAGCTTTATCTCGGATATAGCTTCCACTATATTGTCTAGTGTAACCACAAGCTCTGTATCGTTACTGATCAGCGGTGGTACGGTGAAAGCAGGATCTGATTTGTTGGGACAGTTTGGGTCACTGAATACAGAACAGAACTGCTGCTGCAAGATGTTAGCAAGCTCTTTGCGTTCAGTAACTAGCTCCTCGTCTTTGTTCAGGAGGGCTGAAATGCTATGCTGAACCTTGGAGAATGATTTAGCATATGAGTAAAAGAACTTAGGATTAGTCTTGATTCTTTCCACTGCCCTGCTTTCACCTTTGTCAAGATGGTGCATGATAGCCTCCTTGATTTCATAGCACACTAACCTAATTTTATCTTCAAGTAGCTTAACTCGTGCGTGATCCCCAGCACACTTTGCCGCAGAAAGACGAGTCTTGAGTCTGGACTTCCTCCTCCTGAGAGAGTTGTACACAAAGGTTTGCCAGTAGGAGGTCGTTTCTTGGGGATGTTTGCCAGACACACGTCTAGTACTGTTTGAGTGAATATTGCTGGTAAAGGTACCATTGCAATTGTTAATAGGTACCGTTGTTAATAGGGTACCGTTGTTTATAAGGTACCGTTGTTAATAAGGTACCGTTGCAGTTGTTGGTAAGGTACCATTGCAGTTGTTAATAGGGTACCGTTGTTGATAGGGTACCGTTGTTAATAGGGTACCGTTGTTAATAGGGTACCGTTGTTAGTAGGGTACCGTTGTTAATAGGGTACCGTTGTTAATAGGGTACCGTTTTTTATTAGGTACCGTTGTTAATAAGGTACCGTGGTTTCCATGATTTTTTGCATGAAAAATCGATCTAGCAACTTTCCAAAAATCGTATCTCGGCTCAGGAAGGTCGTAGAGACTTAATCTTAAGTGGAAAATGTGCGCAATGGCCATGTTTATATACAACTTGCAATAAACATATGCTCTAAAATGCTCACAAACTGAGTTATGGGCCAAAAACCATTTTTGGGGCACCCGCATGGCCTAATTTAGGGTATTTCGATATCTTGGCTCAGGAAGGTCGTAGAGACTTCATCTTGGGCGGAAAATGTGCACAATGAGCATGTTTATGTACAATTGTTAATAGACAAATGCTCTGAAATACTCAGGAACCGAGTTATGGGCCAAAAACCGTTTTTGGGGCACCCGCATGGCCTAAATTAGGGTATTTCGATATCTTGGCTCAGGAAGGTCGTAGAGACTTCATCTTGGGCGGAAAATGTGCACAATGAGCATGTTTATGACAATTGTTAATAGACAAATGCTCTGAAATACTAGAACTGAGAGTTATGGGCTAAAACCGTTTTTGGGGCAACCTGCATGGCCTAAATTAGCTATTTCAATATCTTGCGCAGGAAGGTCGTAGAGACTTCTTCGGGTGGAAAATGTGCAATGGCCATGTTTATATACGACTTGTTAATAAACATGCTCTGAAATGCTCAAACCGAGTTATGGGCCAAAACCGTTTTTGGGGCACCCGCATGGCCTAATTTAGGCTATTTCAATATCTTGGCGCAGAAGGTCGTAGAGACTTCTTCTGGGGAA
>WFMF01000687.1:11843-68535 GCA_011033025.1 Beroe forskalii | reverse complement strand
AAAATAACAATAAGACCCTTAAAATAACAATAGGACCCTTGGAATAACAATAGTATCCTTAGTATGAGGATAGGACCCTTAAAATAACAATAAGACCCTTAGAATAACAATAGGTCCCTTGGAATGACACTAGGATCCTTAGAATAACAATAAGATCCTTAAAATAACAATAGGACCCTTGGAATAACAAAAGGATCCTTAGTATGAGAATAGGGCCCTTAAAATAACAATAAGACGCTTAAAATAACAATAGGACCCTTGGAATAACAATAGTATCATTGGTATGAAGATAAGACCCTTAAAATAACAATAAGACCCTTAAAATAACAATAGGACCCTTGGAATAACAATAGTATCCTTAGTATGAGAACAAGACCCTTAAAATAACAATAAGACACTTAGAATAACAAAAGGACCGTTAAAATAACAATAGGACCCTTAAAATAACAATAGTACCCTTGGAATAACAATAGGATCCTTACTATGAGAATAGGACCCTTGGAATAACAATAGGGCCCTAATAGTAGCAACAGAACCTTAAGTATAACAAAAGGACCCTTAGAATAACAATAGGACCCTTGGAATAACAACAGGATCCATAGTATGAGAATCTCGAACCCTTAGAATAACAATAGGACACTAATAATAATAATACGACCCTTATAGTAGCAGCAGAACCCTAAGTATAACAATGCAATAGGACTCTTAGAATAACAATTGAGGCCATAGAATGACAATGGGACCCATAGAATAACAATAGGATCCTTAGAATGATCAACAGAACCATGGCCTAATAACCGTTCAAAACAATAGAATACCAATATCACATGACATAGACATAGTGCCCCAGTGAGCCAGTGCCCCGACGTAGTGCCCCAACGTAGAATGACTCAAAGAATAACAACAGGAAACCAAGAATAACAATCAGATTAACACTATAATCCCATTAAGGTCCTTACAATAACAAAAGAAGTCTTGAAACACAATAGAATATCATTATCATATAGTGCCCTGACATATTCGCATTGCCCAATTGCCCTGACGCAGTGCCCTGTGCTCTGGTTTGGGCACTACGTCCAGGATCAGTGCCCTGACGTAGTGCCCTGGTGCCCTAACGTAGTGCCCTGGTGCCCTGACGTAGTGCCCTGTTCAGGGCACTACTTCCAGGATCAGTGCCCTGGTGCCCTGACGTAGTGCCCTGGTGCCCTGACGTAGTGCCCTGGTGCCCTGACGTAGTGCCCTGGTGCCCTGACGTAGTGCCCTGTGTGCCCTAAAACGTTATAAGGTCCTCTCCATTATATTCACACGGCCACATGCCGAAGGCGAAAGGGGTCACTGGTCAGACAACGACACAACGTCTGACCCCAAAGAGGACAGACCTGCCTGACAACGTCTGACGAAGCTGAAGAAAATGGTGAAGTTTGCGGGATCTATCACATATGATGTATGACAATGACATATGCATAAAAGTAAAAACGAGGACCCAAAATTAAAAGAGATTTCAAATTTAGGGAAAATGCGGGCTTCCGGGATAACTAAATAAGCTCGAGGGAGATGATTCACTTTCAGGAGTGCGGAAATTGAAAAGGGAAGTGTCAGTGAGGGATCTAAAATAGCCAAAATTTTGCAGGCGTCCTTCATTGTTTATCATTTAATTTTATGGATGGCCTCTGACGAAATTCAGAATTATCAATTATGCATATAAATTTAATTTAGGCGGTCATCAATGGATAATGATAATGATAAACCTTGATTTATTTCATAAAAAAGAAAGCAACAGTCTGAGTCTGTTTTAAGAATACAGAATATAATTGGAAAACAATGGATATTAAATTATTACAAACAAAATCAAAGTGGGAGTTCTTAATGATTAGTATTACACTTACACTTACAGGACTCCAGGCAGTCTCCCGTCATTCGCTCGTACTTAAAGTTAAACCTCAATTAACTATGACACAGCGGCACAGATGCAAATAAATACGATGCCCCGGTTCTTGATTTTAACTTGTACCACTGACTGTGAAACGAAAGATACATTGAACAGCATTTTATTCAAATTTAACGAGTTACAACCCGATCCGTGAAATAAAAAGTGAAAGTAAAATTATTTATAAAATTTTAAAAGCTAAAGTTAAAATGGCAATCATTTCATTTTCATTGGACTACTGGATTAGGATACAGCATTGACTACTGAGGATAACAAAATGCACAGCGATGTGCCGCATATAATTCCATTAAATTCTATAAAATAAAATTTCATACGGTAAACTCTAAATCACCTTTTTTTTATTTATTTAATACTCGAAACTCTAATAAATCACCTTTTTTTATTTCATTTACTTTGATGAACTTGGCTAAAAATGGACGATCCCTCGACCCTCATCGTATTTGAGAGTGAAAGATAGAAGCTAGAGACAAGTGTCACAGATCATCATCATAACTCCAAATGTCTACAAAACCTTCAACATATTGCGCGCGCGTCACTATTTACACGTGCGCGGTCTCATCTCCATGGTTACGTATTTGATGTCACGCACACTATCGTGCGCGCAACTATGAAGCCATTTCTACTGCTTTTGTTCAATTTTAAACGGCCGTATTTTCAAGCTCCAGTGAACTTGCGATCATCTTGATCATCGGGGCACCAATTCTAAACAAAGTCACATCGGCAATAATTTCTGATCGTTAATACTGACTTTCGAATTACGGAATGAGAATATCAACCAAAATAACACCGCAAAATGTGCTATGACAGAGACTGGCTCCACAAATGGCGGATCACAATCAATCGAACATGTTCTCCTTGACTACCCGACAACCAGTGAGGAGACCTTTTCGAAACGCTATACGTTTTCCTACGATCTCGGTAGTGGAGCCTATGCAACTGTCAAGTATGCGAACTGCGTCAAAACAAATCAGCCGTACGCAGTAAAGATCATCTCAAAAAGCAAGATCCCAAAGAATTATCTCCGAAAGTTCGTACCCAGAGAAGTGGATGCGTTGAAGCGGCTCTCAATCCACCAACACCCGTACATAACTCAGATGAGAGAGTTCTTTGAGACGCCCCAGAGAATCTACCTGGTGACCCGGCTTGCTATGGGAGGTGACCTCCTCAACTACATCAACTCCAGAAAGTACCTTACCGAGGACACTGCACGGCGGATGATATGTCAGCTGCTCTGCGCTCTCGATCACATCCACGATCTGGAGATTGTTCACCGCGATCTCAAGTGCGAGAATCTCCTCATCGGACCGGATGAGTGCATCTTGGTCACTGATTTCGGCTTTGCGACTCAGCAACCCAAGAACCGTCTTCTCACCACGTTCTGTGGCTCCTATGCGTACGCTGCTCCTGAGATACTGGCCGGGAGTTCGTACAATGGGAAGTGTACGGACGTGTGGAGTGTAGGGGTGATACTGTACGCCATGCTCAACGGAAAACTCCCGTTCAACGACACGAAACCTAAGAACATCCTGGCTAAGATCAAATCATCGCCCCTGGTCATGACTCGTCAGATTTCCTTCGCTTGTGAGAAGTTCGTTAGGAACATCCTGACTATCAACGCCATGGAGCGGCCCATAGTGTCGGAGTTACTGCTCAAGAAGTGGCTGGAAGGCTCGCTGAAGAAGGTGCTGAAGACACTGCCTGAGAAAGTACACCCCTGCTGTGTGCGACTGAACCTGCCTCAGAGGAGCTCGTTCAGGATGTCTGACTCTTCCGAAGAGTGTCTGAAGGTCTTCACACCCCGGCTCAGTGGATCCTCCACCCCCCAGAGCCCCCTGAGTCGAGCTGAGGAATTCATCGCTCACAACAGCTCCCACAAGACCTCCTCCACCATTTCTGAGAGGGTCAAGAAGAAGTACCGGCAGTTTAAGAGCAACGTCAAGACCTGGGCCAGCAGGAAGAAGGGTGGGGTCGGTGTCACGGAGCAGAGAGGGGAGGAAGAATTCGCGGAGATCGAATCCAGGTATCCCCAGAGTGGTGCAAAGGGAGGTGGTACACTAGTGGATATCTTTGATCCGTCCAAAGCATCAACTCACACGTCCAAAGTTACTCCAATCAACCTGAAATACGCAATTAATGGACGTAATACCTCTCCAACTTCAAAAAGAAAGGTAGAACCGAATAATATTCTGTTTTTATACGTAACATCTTTTTGGAAATTGTCGGAGTCAATAATCATCTTTTGAACTATCATCAAAAAACTCATCAGTCTGAACTCTGAAACAAAAAACATTCCCTGAAAACACTGCTTTCCCTAACACTTCTAACAGCCCCAGATAATAAACATCTCCAACATCGGTATGGATCCCAACCATTGCAAGGACTCCTCGGAGGGCAGGTCGCTGAGCGCTGCCCCTCCCATCACTAACTCGCGGAACACGGCGGACTTCAGAGCTAAGTCCTGCAAACCCCCAAAACCGGGGTCCTCTCAGAACACTCTGTCTCTCAAGAGAGGCAGTCAGGACACCGTGAGGGGTAGAAAGGGTGGCAGCCGGGAGAGGGGGGCCAGGAAATCTACCAAGCAAGGTAATGTGGCGGTAGTTTGATAGCCGTTATGGGGGCTTAATAAGTGTGTTAAGCGATTTACTAAGCGAGTTATAAAGCGGTCATTCGACCGGATTACAACTGCATTTTAGATTACAACAGCAGCTGTTATCACATCATTTCATCGAAAAATCGTAGATACCCAAGGTAGCAATATTTGGCCTGTCATCAATTAAAATTTCTAACACCACCGCCTCCCCTTAGAAGAAGACATCAATCACCAGATCCTGCACTACTTAGCAGAGTCCCGGGACAAGTCGTCCTCCTGTCCCCAGGGACTGCCGCCTCTTAAGAAGGACGCCACGACAGAAGGAGGACGGTACAAAGGACGGAGGAAAACCTCTAACACCTCCTCCTCCACTTCCTCCTCCATCAGAGACGGCCACAGGAGGAAAAGCGAGGAAAAGAAGAGGAGAACGTCTTACGACAAAGCCCTGCTCTATCACAACATCCAGAGCACAGCGGGGACTAACAGACCCGTAGTTACACCCACTAAGATAGTCTCAGTCAACCCGAAACACAGGAGACCCTCTCATGGGTCTAGGAAGGGTAGCTTGGAAAACAAAGCGCTGGCTGATATCCGAGAACTTTCTACCGTTTACAATTAATTTCACAAACTCTGTTGTATATTTTGATTATTTTTGTAGGGAGGCAAATGGCCTTGCGTTCTTATCAACTGTCTTAATTGTCTTGTAATCGTCTTAAAATATCTTACCTTATCGAAAATTATTTGGCCGTATATAGCATGGCTGCTGGGGGCCGCTGTGCCCATAATTCATATCCCACAGCACAGGCTTAAAATAATCCTGAATCTGACACATAATAGAATAATTACTACAATCAGAAATAAAGCACTACTGTAATGTTTGAAAAGGTCTAAAAAAGGTCTAACAAAAACAAACCAGTAGTAACTGAAAACCGGCGACTTCTGTTGGTTGCAGTGATACTTTGCCAAGGTAACCTTTAGAAGGATTTATAAGCAGCTGCAGGTAACCGTAAAGGCAGGAGTTACACTTAAAACTGGTAGGGGTTACCAATAGTAACTGTTTGCTGGAAGTGCCGAGTAACGTGAACTGGTCATTCCTTAACTTTTGTCCTCTTCACTCGACTCTGAGGGGAATTCGTTATTAATACTGCTAAGTGTAACCATGGTTTCGCGGCCTTTTCTACTTCGCCGCATGGCTTGTCCGACGTTGTCTGAAATAATGGGTCGGACAACGTCAGACAACGCGAGGCCGCGCCTGGTAACTTTTTGCGGTGCGCGTGCGTGACAATGCACAAATTTTATTTACAGTTACTTACTATGTTTCGCATAGAATTAGAATTAAAAAGCCCATTTGTGCGAACCCACGCAGCAAAAAGTTTCCTGGCGTGAGGCGCAGCTCAGGAAAAGGTCGAGACACCACTGGTAACAGAGTATTCACAAATGAGAGAAGCTGAGCCACATTATAATCATAAGTCAAAAAACGAGAAGAATACGAGGAGAAGCCGAGGAGAAGACAGTATGACGCACCTTTAGGATCTGATATCCGGGTACGATAACGGCATACTGTGAACACGAGCACTTCACTCCATACCAATCATCTGCTTCCCCCAGACAAGCTTCACATTCCTTGCATACCAGACTCTTATCTGAGACAGCCACTCTAGTGCTCTGTTTGCTGTCCAGAACAGTGAAGTAACTGTCACAACAGAGTTCAGGGGCCTGAAGTATGTGAGGATGAAGCTCTGATGTTAAAACAGCATTCACTTCATTTTCATAAGTTCTATTTGGTATTTACAGCTTTACTTACAGCAAACTAATAAACCATATCAGAAATTCGAAAAGAAATTTACCAAGACACGCAACTATCGGCTCCATTATGGATGCATCCGAATTCCGAATAAGACCCACTGCTCGAAGAGCGGAGGGTCTAAACCAATACGGATCCAATGTCTCGAGTCCCAGGCAAGTCTCTGTATTATAAAAACCAAAGAAAAGTCAGAGGGTTGCAATGAGTACCCACAGTGAGTACAGTACCTGAGGGTTAGAGGAAGGAGAGGGAGTGTGTGATGAGAAAACACAGGAGTGTGTAATGAGGAAACACAGTGACAGTACCTGAGGGTTTGAGGAAGGAGGGGAGTGAGATGAGGAAACACAGTGAGTACAGTACCTGAGGGTTAGAGGAAGGAGAGGAGTGTGTGATGAGGAAACACAGTGAGTACAGTACCTGAGGGTTAGAGGAAGGAGAGGAGTGTGTGATGAGGAAACACAGTGAGTACAGTACCTGAGGGTTAGAGGAAGGAGGAGTGGATGAGGAAACACAGTGATGAGGAAACACAGTGAGTACAGTACCTGAGGGTTAGAGGAAGGAGGGAGTGTGATGAGGAAACACAGTGAGTACAGTACCTGAGGGTTAGAGGAAGGAGGGGAGTGTGATGAGGAAACACAGTGAGTACAGTACCTGAGGGTTAGAGGAAGGAGGGAGTGTGAGATGAGGAAACACAGTGAGTACAGTACCTGAGGGTTAGAGGAAGGAGGGGGAGTGTGAGATGAGGAAACACAGTGAGTACAGTACCTGAGGGTTAGAGGAAGGAGGAGTGTGAGATGAGGAACACAGTGAGTACAGTACCTGAGGGTTAGAGGAAGGAGGGGAGTGTGAGATGAGGAAACACAGTGAGTACAGTACCTGAGGGTTAGAGGAAGGAGGGGAGTGTGTAATGAGGAAACACAGTGAGTACAGTACCTGAGGGTTAGAGGATGGAGGGGAGTGTGAAATGAGGAAACACAGTGAGTACAGTACCTGAGGGTTAGAGGAAGGGAGGGAGATGAGGAAACACAGTGAGTACAGTGAGGGTTAGAGGAAGGAGGGAGTGTGATGAGGAAACACAGTGAGTACAGTACCTGAGGGTTAGAGGAAGGAGGGAGTGTGTGATGAGGTAACACAGTGAGTACAGTACCTGAGGGTTAGAGGAAGGAGAGGAGTGTGTGATGAGGAAACACAGTGAGTACAGTACCTGAGGGTTAGAGGAAGGAGGGAGTGTGTGATGAGGTAACACAGTGAGTACAGTACCTGAGGGTTAGAGGAAGGAGGGGAGTGTGATGAGGAAACACAGTGAGTACAGTACCTGAGGGTTAGAGGAAGGAGGTGAGGAAACACAGGAGTGTGATTAGAGGAAATGAGGAAACACAGTGAGTACAGTACCTGAGGGTTAGAGGAAGGAGGGGAGTGTGTGATGAGGAAACACAGTGAGTACAGTACCTGAGGGTTAGAGGAAGGAGGGGAGTGTGAGATGAGGAAACACAGTGAGTACAGTACCTGAGGGTTAGAGGAAGGAGGGGAGTGTGAGATGAGGAAACACAGTGAGTACAGTACCTGAGGGTTAGAGGAAGGAGGGGAGTGGATGAGAGCAGTGAGTACAGTACCTGAGGGTTAGAGGAAGGAGGGAGTGTGAGATGAGGAAACACAGTGAGTACAGTACCTGAGGGTTAGAGGAAGGAGGGGAGTGTGTGATGAGGAAACACAGTGAGTACAGTACCTGAGGGTTAGAGGAAGGAGGGGAGGTGTGATGAGGAAACACAGTGAGTACAGTACCTGAGGGTTAGAGGAAGGAGAGGAGTGTAACACAGTGAGTACAATGAGATGAGGAAACACAGTGAGTACAGTACCTGAGGGTTAGAGGAAGGAGGAGGAGATGAGGAAACACAGGAGTACAGTGAGGGTTAGGAGGAAGGAGGGGAGTGTGATGAGGGTAACACAGTGAGTACAGTACTGAGGGTTAGAGGAAGGAGGGAGGTGTGATGAGGGAAACACAGTGAGTGATGAGGAAAGGAGGGAGTGAGTAATGAGGTAACAGCAGTACCTGAGGGTTAGAGGAAGGAGGGAGTGTAGAGATGAGGAAACACAGTGAGTACAGTACCTGAGGGTTAGAGGAAGGAGGGGAGTGTGAGATGAGGAAACACAGTGAGTACAGTACCTGAGGGTTAGAGGAAGGAGGGAGAGTGTGAGATGAGGTAACACAGTGAGTACAGTACCTGAGGGTTAGAGGAAGGAGGGGAGTGTGAGATGAGGGTAACACAGTGAGTACAGTACCTGAGGGTTAGAGGAAGGAGGGAGTGTGAGATGAGGAAACACAGAGTACAGTACCTGAGGGTTAGAGGAAGGAGGGGAGTGTGTGATGAGGAAACACAGTGAGTACAGTACCTGAGGGTTAGAGGAAGGAGGGGAGTGTGGATGAGGAAACACAGTGACTAAGGGTTAGGAGGAAGGAGGGGAGTGTGTGATGAGGAAACACAGTGAGTACAGTACCTGAGGGTTAGAGGAAGGAGGGGAGTGTGTGATGAGGAAACACAGTGAGTACAGTACCTGAGGGTTAGAGGAAGGAGGGGAGGTGAGATGAGGTAACACAGTGAGTACAGTACCTGAGGGTTAGAGGAAGAGGGAGAGGAGGAGGAAACACAGTGAGTACAGTACCTGAGGGTTAGAGGAAGGAGGGGAGTGATGAGGTAACACAGTGAGTACAGTACCTGAGGGTTAGAGGAAGGAGGGGAGTGTGTGATGAGGAAACACAGTGAGTACAGTACCTGAGGGTTAGAGTGAAGGGAGGGGAGTGTGTGATGAGGAAACACAGTGAGTACAGTACCTGAGGGTTAGAGGAAGGAGAGGAGTGTGAGATGAGGTAACACAGTGAGTACAGTACCTGAGGGTTAGAGGAAGGAGGGGAGTGTGTGATGAGGTAACACAGTGAGTACAGTACCTGTAGGTTAGAGGAAGGAGGGGAGTGTGTGATGAGGAAACACAGTGAGCACCGGAGAGGGTTAGAGGAAGGAGGGGAGTGTGATGAGGTAACACAGTGAGTACAGTACCTGAGGGTTAGAGGAAGGGGGAGTGTGTGATGAGGAAACACAGTGAGTACAGTACCTGAGGGTTAGAGGAAGGAGGGGAGGGAGATGAGGAAACACAGTGAGTACAGTACCTTAGAGGAAGTTAGAGGAAACACAGTGAGGGAGGGTTAGAGATGAGATGAGGAAACACAGTGAGTACAGTACCTGAGGGTTAGAGGAAGGAGGGGAGGTGAGATGAGGAAACACAGTGAGTACAGTACCTGAGGGTTAGAGGAAGGAGAGGGAGTGTGATGAGGTAAACACAGTGAGTACAGTACCTGAGGGTTAGAGGAAGGAGGGGAGTGAGATGAGGAAACACAGTGAGTACAGTACCTGAGGGTTAGAGGAAGGAGGGGAGTGTGAGATGAGGAAACACAGAGTACAGTACCTGAGGGTTAGAGGAAGGAGGGAGTGTGAGATGAGGAAACACAGTGAGTACAGTACCTGAGGGTTAGAGGAAGGAGGGGAGTGTGAGATGAGGAAACACAGTGAGTACAGTACCTGAGGGTTAGAGGAAGGAGGGGAGTGTGAGATGAGGTAACACAGTGAGTACAGTACCTGAGGGTTAGAGGAAGGAGGGGAGTGTGAGATGAGGAAACACAGTGAGTACAGTACCTGAGGGTTAGAGGAAGGAGGGGAGTGTGAGTACAGTACCTGAGGTTAGAGGAAGGAGGGAGTGAGATGAGGAAACACAGTGAGGCGTTGAGGGTTAAGGAAGGGGGGAGTGTGATGAGGAAACACAGTGAGTACAGTACCTGAGGGTTAGAGGAAGGAGGAGGTGAGATGAGTGTGTGATGAGGAAACACAGTGAGGAAACAGTGAGTACAGTACCTGAGGGTTAGAGGAAGGAGAGGAGTGTGGATGAGGAAACACAGTGAGTACAGTACCTGAGGGTTAGAGGAAGGAGGGAGTGTGAGATGAGGAAACACAGTGAGTACAGTACCTGAGGGTTAGAGGAAGGAGGGGAGTGTGTGATGAGGAAACACAGTGAGTACAGTACCTGAGGGTTAGAGGAAGGAGGGAGTGTGAGATGAGGAAACACAGTGAGTACAGTACCTGAGGGTTAGAGGAAGGAGGGGAAACACAGTGAGTACAGTACCTGAGGGTTAGAGGAAGGAGATGAGGAAAACACAGTGAGTACAGTACCTGAGGGTTAGAGGAAGGAGGGGAGTGTGTGATGAGGAAACACAGTGAGTACAGTACCTGAGGGTTAGAGGAAGGAGGGGAGTGTGATGAGGAAACACAGTGAGTACAGTACCTGAGGGTTAGAGGGAAGGATGAGGAAACACAGGAGTACAGTACCTGAGGGTTAGATGAGGGAAACACAGTGAGTACAGTACCTGAGGGTTAGAGGAAGGAGGGGAGTGTGTGATGAGGAAACACAGTGAGTACAGTACCTGAGGGTTAGAGGAAGGAGGAGTGTGTGATGAGGAAACACAGTGAGTACAGTACCTGAGGGTTAGAGGAAGGAGGGGAGTGTGATGAGGAAACACAGTGAGTACAGTACCTGAGGGTTAGAGGAAGGAGGGGAGTGAGATGAGGAAACACAGTGAGTACAGTACCTGAGGGTTAGAGGAAGGAGGGGAGTGTGAGATGAGGAAACACAGTGAGTACAGTACCTGAGGGTTAGAGGAAGGAGGGGAGTGTGAGATGAGGAAACACAGTGAGTACAGTACCTGAGGGTTAGAGGAAGGAGGGGAGTGTGATGAGGAAACACAGTGAGTACAGTACCTGAGGGTTAGAGGAAGGAGGGAGTGTGAGATGAGGAAACACAGTGAGTACAGTACCTGAGGGTTAGAGGAAGGAGGGAGTGTGAGATGAGGAAACACAGTGAGTACAGTACCTGAGGGTTAGAGGAAGGAGGGGAGGTGAGATGAGGAAACACAGTGAGTACAGTACCTGAGGGTTAGAGGAAGGAGGGGAGTGTGAGATGAGGAAACACAGTGAGTACAGTACCTGAGGGTTAGAGGAAGGAGGGGAGTGTGAGATGAGGAAACACAGTGAGTACAGTACCTGAGGGTTAGAGGAAGGAGGGGAGTGTGGATGAGGAAACACAGTGAGTACAGTACCTGAGGGTTAGAGGAAGGAGGGGAGTGTGAGATGAGGAAACACAGTGAGTACAGTACCTGAGGGTTAGAGGAAGGAGGGGAGTGTGAGATGAGGAAACACAGTGAGTACAGTACCTGAGGGTTAGAGGAAGGAGGGAGGTGAGATGAGGAACACAGTGAGTACAGTACCAGAGGGTTAGAGGAAGGAGGGGAGTGTGAGATGAGGAAACACAGTGATTACAGTACCTGAGGGTTAGAGGAAGGAGGGGAGTGTGAGATGAGGAAACACAGTGAGTACAGTACCTGAGGGTTAGAGGAAGGAGGGGAGTGATGAGGTACACAGTGAGTACAGTACCTGAGGGTTAGAGGAAGGAGTGGAGTGTGATGAGGAAACACAGTGAGTACAGTACCTGAGGGTTAGAGGAAGGAGAGGAGTGTGAGATGAGGAAACACAGTGAGTACAGTACCTGAGGGTTAGAGGAAGGAGGGAGTGTGAGATGAGGAAACACAGTGAGTACAGTACCTGAGGGTTAGAGGAAGGAGGGAGTGTGAGATGAGGAAACACAGTGAGTACAGTACCTGAGGGTTAGAGGAAGGAGGGAGTGTGAGATGAGGAAACACAGTGAGCACAGTGAGTACCTGAGGGTTAGAGGGAGTGAAGGAGGGAGTACCTGAGGGTTAGAGAGAGGGAGTGAGGAAACACAGTGAGTACAGTACCTGAGGGTTAGAGGAAGGAGGGAGTGTGAGATGAGGAAACACAGTGAGTACAGTACCTGAGGGTTAGAGGAAGGAGGGAGTGTGAGATGAGGAAACACAGTGAGTACAGTACCTGAGGGTTAGAGGAAGGAGGGGAGTGTGTGATGAGGAAACACAGTGAGTACAGTACCTGAGGGTTAGAGGAAGGAGAGGAGTGTGAGATGAGGAAACACAGTGAGTACAGTACCTGAGGGTTAGAGGAAGGAGGGGAGTGTGAGATGAGGAAACACAGTGAGTACAGTACCTGAGGGTTAGAGGAAGGAGGGGAGTGTGTGATGAGGAAACACAGTGAGTACAGTACCTGAGGGTTAGAGGAAGGAGGGGAGTGTGAGATGAGGAAACACAGTGAGTACAGTACCTGAGGGTTAGAGGAAGGAGGGGTGTGAGATGAGGAAACACAGTGAGTACAGTACCTGAGGGTTAGAGGAAGGAGGGAGTGTGTGATGAGGAAACACAGTGAGTACAGTACCTGAGGGTTAGAGGAAGGAGGGAGTGTGATGAGGAAACACAGTGAGTACAGTACCTGAGGGTTAGAGGAAGGAGGGAGTGTGAGATGAGGTAACACAGTGAGTACAGTACCTGAGGGTTAGAGGAAGGAGGGGAGTGTGAGATGAGGAAACACAGTGAGTACAGTACCTGAGGGTTAGAGGAAGGAGGGGAGTGTGAGATGAGGAAACACAGTGAGTACAGTACCTGAGGGTTAGAGGAAGGAGGGGAGTGTGAGATGAGGAAACACAGTGAGTACAGTACCTGAGGGTTAGAGGAAGGAGGGGGAGTGTGGATGAGGGAAACACAGTGAGTACAGTACCTGAGGGTTAGAGGAAGGAGGAGTGTGAGATGATGAGGAAACACAGTGAGTACAGTACCTGAGGGTTAGAGGAAGGAGGGGAGTGTGAGATGAGGAAACACAGTGAGTACAGTACCTGAGGGTTAGAGGAAGGAGGGAGTGTGAGATGAGGAAACACAGTGAGTACAGTACCTGAGGGTTAGAGGAAGGAGGGGGAGTGTGAGATGAGGAAACACAGTGAGTACAGTACCTGAGGGTTAGAGAAGGAGGGGAGTGTGAGATGAGGAAACACAGTGAGCGTACCTGAGGGTTAGAGGAAGGAGGGAGTGTGAGATGAGGTAACACAGTGAGTACAGTACCTGAGGGTTAGAGGAAGGAGGGGGAGAGGAAACACAGTGAGACAGTGAGGGTTAAAAGGACAGTGAGGGAAACACAGTACAGTACCTGAGGGTTAGAGGAAGGAGGGGAGTGTGAGATGAGGAAACACAGTGAGTACAGTACCTGAGGGTTAGAGGAAGGAGGGGAGTGAGGAAACACAGTGAGTACAGTACCTGAGGGTTAGAGGAAGGAGAGGAGTGTGTAATGAGGAAACACAGTGAGTACAGTACCTGAGGGTTAGAGTGTGTGATGAGGAAACACAGTGAGTACAGTACCTGAGGGTTAGAGGAAGGAGGAGTGTGTGATGAGGAAACACAGTGAGTACAGTACCTGAGGGTTAGAGGAAGGAGGGGTGTGAGATGAGGAAACACAGTGAGTACAGTACCTGAGGGTTAGAGGAAGGAGGGGAGTGTGTGATGAGGAAACACAGTGAGTACAGTACCTGAGGGTTAGAGGAAGGAGGGGAGTGTGAGATGAGGAAACACAGTGAGTACAGTACCTGAGGGTTAGAGGAAGGAGAGGAGTGTGTGATGAGGTAACACAGTTATCCACAGTACCTGAGGGTTTGAGGAAGGAGGGGAGTGTGAGATGAGGAAACACAGTTATCCACAGTACCTGAGGGTTTGAGGAAGGAGGGGAGTGTGATATGAGGAAACACAGTGAGTACAGTACCTGAGGGTTAGAGGAAGGAGGGGAGTGTGAAATGAGGAAACACAGTGAGTACAGTACCTGAGGGTTAGAGGAAGGAGGGGAGTGTGATGAGGAAACACAGTGAGTACAGTACCTGAGGGTTAGAGGAAGGAGGGAGTGTGAGATGAGGAAACACAGTGAGTACAGTACCTGAGGGTTTGAGAGGAGGGGAGTGTGATGAGGAAACACAGTGAGTACAGTACCTGAGGGTTAGAGGAAGGAGGGGAGTGTGAGATGAGGAAACACAGTGAGTACAGTACCTGTAGGTTAGAGGAAGGAGGGGAGTGTGTGATGAGGAAACACAGTGAGTACAGTACCTGAGGGTTAGAGGAAGGAGAGGAGTGTGAGATGAGGTAACACAGTGAGTACAGTACCTGAGGGTTAGAGGAAGGAGGGGAGTGTGAGATGAGGAAACACAGTGAGTACAGTACCTGAGGGTTAGAGGAAGGAGAGGAGTGTGAGATGAGGAAACACAGTGAGGGTACCTGAGGGTTAGAGGAAGGAGGGGAGTGTGTGATGAGGTAACACAGTGAGTACAGTACCTGAGGGTTAGAGGAAGGAGGGGAGTGTGTGATGAGGAAACACAGTGAGTACAGTACCTGAGGGTTAGAGGAAGGAGGGGAGTGTGAGATGAGGAAACACAGTGAGTACAGTACCTGAGGGTTAGAGGAAGGAGAGGAGTGTGTGATGAGGAAACACAGTGAGTACAGTACCTGAGGGTTAGAGGAAGGAGTGGAGTGTGATGAGGAAACACAGTGAGTACAGCACCCGTAGGGTTAGAGGAAGGAGGGGAGTGTGATGAGGAAACACAGTGAGTACAGTAACGGGGTTAGAGGAAGGAGAGGAGGGCGTGAGATGAGGTAACACAGTGAGTACAGTACCTGAGGGTTAGAGGAAGGAGGGGAGTGTGAGATGAGGAAACACAGTGAGTACAGTACCTGAGGGTTAGAGGAAGGAGAGGAGTGTGAGATGAGGAAACACAGTGAGTACAGTACCTGAGGGTTAGAGGAAGGAGAGGTGTGTGTGATGAGGAAACACAGTGAGTACAGTACCCGAGGGTTAGAGGAAGGAGGGAGTGTGAGATGAGGCCCAGTGAGTACAGTACCTGAGGGTTAGAGGAAGGAGGGAGTGAGATGAGGAAACACAGTGAGTACAGTACCTGAGGGTTAGAGGAAGGAGGGGAGTGTGTGATGAGGTAACACAGTGAGTACAGTACCTGAGGGTTAGAGGAAGGAGGGGAGTGTGTGATGAGGAAACACAGTGAGTACAGTACCTGAGGGTTAGAGGAAGGAGGGGAGTGTGAGATGAGGAAACACAGTGAGTACAGTACCTGAGGGTTAGAGGAAGGAGAGGGAGTGTGTGATGAGGAAACACAGTGAGTACAGTACCTGAGGGTTGGAGGGAAGGAGGGAGCAGTGAGGATGAGAAACACAGTGAGGTACCTGAGGGTTAGAGGAAGGAGAGGTGAGCGATGAGGAAACACAGTGAGTACAGTACCTGAGGGTTAGAGGAAGGAGGGGAGTGTGAAATGAGGAAACAGTGAGTACAGTACCTGAGGGTAAGAGGAAGGAGGGGAGTGTGAAATGAGGAAACACAGTGAGTACAGTACCTGAGGGTTAGAGGAAGGAGGGGAGTGTGTGATGAGGTAACACAGTGAGTACAGTACCTGAGGGTTAGAGGAAGGAGGGGAGTGTGAAATGAGGAAACACAGTGAGTACAGTACCTGAGGGTTAGAGGAAGGAGAGGAGTGTGAGATGAGGAAACACAGTGAGTACAGTACCTGAGGGTTAGAGGAAGGAGGGGAGTGTGAAATGAGGTAACACAGTGAGTACAGTACCTGAGGGTTAGAGGAAGGAGGGGAGTGTGAGATGAGGTAACACAGTGAGTACAGTACCCGAGGGTTAGAGGAAGGAGGGGAGTGTGAAATGAGGAAACACAGTGAGTACAGTACCTGAGGGTTAGAGGAAGGAGGGGAGTGTGTGATGAGGAAACACAGTGAGTACAGTACCTGAGGGTTAGAGGAAGGAGGGGAGTGTGTGATGAGGTAACACAGTGAGTACAGTACCTGAGGGTTAGAGGAAGGAGGGGAGTGTGAGATGAGGAAACACAGTGAGTACAGTACCTGAGGGTTAGAGGAAGGAGGGGAGTGTGATGAGGAAACACAGTGAGTACAGTACCTGAGGGTTAGAGGAAGGAGGGGAGTGTGTGATGAGGTAACACAGTGAGTACAGTACCTGAGGGTTAGAGGAAGGAGGGGAGTGTGAGATGAGGAAACACAGTGAGTACAGTACCTGAGGGTTAGAGGAAGGAGGGGAGTGTGAAATGAGGAAACACAGTGAGTACAGTACCTGAGGGTTAGAGGAAGGAGGGGAGTGTGTGATGAGGAAACACAGTGAGTACAGTACCTGAGGGTTAGAGGAAGGAGAGGAGTGTGTGATGAGGAAACACAGTGAGTACAGTACCTGAGGGTTAGAGGAAGGAGGGGAGTGTGTGATGAGGAAACACAGTGAGTACAGTACCTGAGGGTTAGAGGAAGGAGGGGAGTGTGTGATGAGGAAACACAGTGAGTACAGTACCTGAGGGTTAGAGGAAGGAGGGGAGTGTGAGATGAGGAAACACAGTGAGTACAGTACCTGAGGGTTAGAGGAAGGAGGGGGAGTGTGAGATGAGGAAACACAGTGAGTACAGTACCTGAGGGTTAGAGGAAGGAGGGGAGTGTGAAATGAGGAAACACAGTGAGTACAGTACCTGAGGGTTAGAGGAAGGAGGGGAGTGTGTGATGAGGAAACACAGTGAGTACAGTACCTGAGGGTTAGAGGAAGGAGGGGAGTGTGAGATGAGGAAACACAGTGAGTACAGTACCTGAGGGTTAGAGGAAGGAGGAGTGTGAGATGAGGAAACACAGTGAGTACAGTACCTGAGGGTTAGAGGAAGGAGGGAGTGTGATGAGGAAACACAGTGAGTACAGTACCTGAGGGTTAGAGGAAGGAGGGGAGTGTGAGATGAGGAAACACAGTGAGTACAGTACCTGAGGGTTAGAGGAAGGAGGGGAGTGTGAGATGAGGAAACACAGTGAGTACAGTACCTGAGGGTTAGAGGAAGGAGAGGAGTGTGTGATGAGGTCATCCCACCCAGCTACCAGAGCATTGCACTCCACGCATTGGAGTGAGAAGAGGTCAGCTCTTGCGAAGTAAAACATAACCTCCTGAGGGGATGATGGTGTAGTCAAGGGTCAACCAGAAAATGGGGTTATGGACAGATCGACGTAAATGGTATACATCCAGCCTTTCAGGAAATTGATAATGAATGCAAAAGTTTTCATATATGAGACAGTAGTATGAGCCGGTATGAGACAGTATAGGTTAGTAAGTAGTAACTGCAGTAATCAAATCAATAACTAAAGCAACTGTAAGTGATTAACTTCAGTAACTCCAGTAGTCCAGTTAGTCAGCAACTCCGGTATTTCAGTAAATCTAGTAAGTCAGTAAAAAAGAAGCTGGTATTAACCTGTTCTTGTTTCTGTTGGAGGATGGACTTGGCCGTTGAGAAATGAGACTCCTCAGACTGTAAAAAGAAAAATCAACTGAATTGTGAGGTAATAAATAATTGAACTGAGAGGGTATCTAAAATTTTCTTTTCAAAGGCATATCTGTTATCTGCTTATCTGTTGCACTACAGAGAACTACACGAAAGGCCCCCACAAGAAAAATTTTACGGGGGCCTAGGCCCTACCTAGGATTTTCTCAAAAGTTTGAACATTAACAGGAAGTTAAAATTAACTTTAAGTCCAGTTAGGCAGAAATTTTCTTGAATTCACCTTTTTTAGAGTTAAAATGGGGTTAGTGCTCTGGCCAGAGCTGAAATTAACAGCACAGTTAAGATGATAGGATTTTAAGTAGACAGTAGAGACCTGCAGAATGTGGTCTATGTGCAGACTGACACCAGGGTCCTCCTTTAACCCCCTCCCACTCTTCTCTCGTCCCACTCGCTGCTCAAACACAGTAAGTTGGTTGAAGAACCCCTCGTTTGGGGAGGCACAGGGTCGAGACTCCCGTATCTGGGAGTGAGGAAGTGTGGAATAAATGGGACGTGTTACTTATCTAAATAAGTTCATCCAACGATCTCACAGTTCATCGAATAAATATCATCAGTTTCACCATTTGGAAATGAATTGTGAACTTAACCACTAATTTGGCATGGTACTCACTATTTGAACAGCTTGTTGGGCAGTGAATCCCATGCTGGATATCAGGTAAGAAGCAATGGCTGTCACACTCCGAGAGACGCCAGCCAGACAGTGAACCAACACGTTACCTGACAAGGAGGGGGATGGCTTGAGCAAAGAGTGAGGGGCTTTGAGCAAGGTTGTTATCTACGTGTTCTTCAAAGATAAGTATTTTTGCAGAAAATACCGTATTTTTCCTCTCAAAATTTAATTTTGAAATTAGTCTTATTTTCGCGTATTTTTCAATCGAAATTTTTTGTCTTCATAGTAAGTGACGCATTAAGTTGCAAAATGCGCGCATTTTTCTTCAGAAGCTAATACGTCGTATCTTTGACAATTTCGCACGTATTTAACAACCCTGGTTCTGAGAGGCGGGGTATAGTTGGAGAATGGAGGGGGGTTGGTTGGACACCACCGTGTACCACTACCATCACGACTATAGGTCTACAATGTTAGGTTCTACTGCAAGTTCAGCGTCAACTTCTTCAACTTCTTCCACATCACCAGCTTCTTCCTCGTATGACACGGCACCAACATCAAAGGTTGAAGTAGTGCAGATATCGAGAGGGAGCTCGATAGAATCAGGATCATCAGTTGACCCCACCTCCCAAACAAAGCAGAAGAAAGAAAAAGGGCGAGGAAGGGGGCGCCGCCTAGCAGGCAAGCTTTTCAATACGGAACCCGCCGTGCCTGGAACGCCACCAGCACGTGCGCCAGGGAGTGAAAAGCCCCTGAGGACCGGAACACCACCGGATCAGAGGAGTAAGAATACGCCTGAGATGAGATTTGCTGATGCTGAACCAGAGCAGAGTGAGACCAGGGTACCTAGGCAGGTCCAACAGCAGATGAGCAGAGCTGTTGTCCACTTGTCCCACACCGCCCCCACCACGGCCAACTTTGACCCGTCCTGTTGCATCACAAGTGGTTACCCCACGTTTTGGGCCGTCGCGGCCCAGGGGACAGGCACCAGCCCCACGCAACCCAGCCCCACGCCAACCAGCCCCAAGACACTCAGCGCCACGCAACCCAGCCCCAAGGCCAAACTTCAGATACCCAGTGCAAACAGGGATAAATGCACATCCCTCTGGAAGGAAAGAAAGGCCTGCCCGTCTAGTATTCAAAACTCATGCATTGGAGTGTAGCATGGAAGAAATAAACCATCATATAATGCTCATTGAGCAATGTTCTTCCCTGCTCGAACTGACCAGACGCATCAGTAATCTGTTCAACGTCTTGGACAAACTAGTAAAAAGGCTTTTCTGGGAATTAAAGACGGCGCTAGAGTAAGAATGGAGGGTTGACCTGGAGAAACACTACAGGAGAAGGCAGACAAGATTGGACAAAAGAAGGATCTTGTTGGAGGACAATGGTCTTTGGTTGACCTTGAGGATGGCCCATTGGAGGAAATTCATGTTTCTTTCTTGATTAAGGTTTGTAGGGCAGTCATTGGTGATCTGACTGCCATGCGTAATGTAAGGGCTGATGGAGACTGGTAAAGTTGGAATTGGGTTACCCGAACGCCACGGGTGACTGAGGGGCTTATCAATTTGAACGCCACAGATTGATAAGTCTAGTTTTCTTTCCTGAACGCCACAGGAATAGATTGCACATGAACTTATGTAGTTATGTCGTTCCAGATCAACGGAAGGAGATGGGATGCCTGGAGTATCTGGATGGTGTTGGAGATGCGCTAATCGCTAAGAAACTAAACTTAGAATTATGCTAAATTTAGTTGAACATTGGTATTGAAGGAAATTAATTAACTCAAAGGTGAGGAAAATTAGCGTCCAGAGTAGTAAATTTATGATATAGAAGATAAACAGTAGCTAGATCCACGTCATGAAAGCTTTTGTTTTGAAAAATTAAAGTGAGAAAGTGATTTGAGGTTTTGATTATATTTTTTTACAATTTTTATAATTCGTCAATAATTGGGTCAGAAAATTTTGAGATTAATTTTATTTAAAGTTTTAAATAGTAGGATATTGACATGGGGCATTGAAGCCATTACTTTAGGGAAGAAGGTTTTCACACTCATGACTATATTTGGGCTTGTTATATTTGTTTGGTAGTATTTGAGCTGCGCGGGAGCTTGCATTGCTCGCCCACGTATGTTAGGTTTTACGCTATGAGTAATTAGGCCGGTCACTACTCTGGTTTTAAAGTTTTACCCTGATAAGCGGTGGGAGCCGCCTTATCAAATTATTTAGGTGCGTCAGACTGTTAAAATAAATTTTAAACGGAGTTTGAATCACGATGAGGGAACCTACTTAAGTTTGTGATTTTACCTGTATTATTCAGTTTTTATATACACCTTCAATTAGCTTATTCCAGACTACTACGTTTTATCATAATCTCCTTCTTTCAATGTCTCAAAGCACCCTTAACTACTCGAGCCCAAAATAAATAGCCGCTTAGAACAATACCCAAATATTTTGAAACTTAAATCAAACTGGTTTCTTGGATCTGAAATATACCTCGCTGCAATCCTTCTTTTATTTTGGAGTTGAATTCAGGCATGTGAGATAGAATGTCGTGACTCGGTTCGTCATCCATTTTTATCCAGTGGTATCTGAAAAATCAGAAACTAATTAAAATTTTGATAAGATGGGACGAAGATATCTTATGTTTTTTGTCCAGGAAGTCTGTAGTGTCCCCGGCTTTTTAACACGTATGTGTGCCCATCAGTCAATAGGACTTCGTCAATAGGGTAGTAAAAAGGGTTGTAAAATGTAATGCAAACCTAGGACAGTTTTTTACTGTTTACGTCAGGAAATCTGTTTATTATCTATTTCGATTTTTTAGACTACTGCAAATCTAATTAAAGAGTCTTAAATCATGATTCCGGGGTTAATTCCCATTTAAACTCCCTTTTACCACCCTATTTATTACCCTACCTCGTCAATAGGATAGTTAATAGGGTAGTAAAAGGGATCTGAAGTCCAAGTTTAGAAAGTTTTCAATTTCAGGAAAAACTGTTTTATATCTTTCTTGAGTGCTGGGACCACAATAAATCCAAGTAAATCCCTTAAAAAGCATTATTTTGGGGTTTTAACAACCCTATCTACAACCCTATTCACTACCTCTGATATTTACTGATGAGCACACATAGCAGTAAAATTTATGTCAACTAATGAAACTTTGAATGCCATTCAAGTTTGAATACAAAATGCAAATGGGATTCCTGGACAATTATTGGCCATAGAGACCCAAACTAAGGATGAAAACTAGGTACTGATTCTCATTAACTATTAAGAAAAATGACAAAAAATAAAATTCAGACTGAAAATGACTTTAAATTCCTAAAAATGACGAAAATATAACGAAGATATGGTATGGTAAGATTTCCAACTTATACGACTCCAATAGATTTCTTGCTTTCCTCCAACGGGCTGTTAAGCACAGTCAAGACAGATTTGATAGCATACTGAAAGGACAGACGTTATGATCTATGAAATAAGGATAGCCAAATGATATTCAAAATTGTTGGATACACAATACACAAATACGATTGAAAATAATGATATGAAATATGAATTTTAATCGCAGCCCGGTTGTGGCGGTGTGCTGAGGTTGCAAAACTATTCACGTTTTCAAGATTAAAGATTAAATTCTATGAATTATTATTTTCATGCAGGGACCATTACGTTTATCACATTTGGTACAGAAATTTAATCCTGACAAGGCTAAAAATTAAAAACGGATTTACACAATGAATTCATGCTACTACTCTATTACTCAAGAAATGAAAAAAATGCGCGTCTTTATCAGTCCCTTCATCGAATCGATGAAGGGACTGATACCGACTGATATGATAAGACGCGTATCGCGATCGATCAATGCATGTGCAGTGTCACGCGCTAGGGCGTTTCATAATTTCCCAACTAGAGAACTGTATATTGTTCGGAGTCAAAAGCTATCCTTTAGGACATACATTATACAAAATTGGCAGAAAAAGTTTCAGAGGAAAAAATAATTTTAAGCACGTGCACAGGCCACAGCCATTTTTACCTGTAAAAATCATGATTTTCGGAAAAAAGTTGCCCATCTCTTTTTCTGCATCGAGTTCCTCAGCCCAGAAAATGGGAGTATAGGTCCAAAAATTCTTGACCTACGACCTCCAGAAGATGAGATATTACCGATTTTCATATGTCCATAATATATGTATGTCCTAAAGGATAGCTTTTGACCCCGAACAATATACAGTTCTTTAGTTGGGAAATTATGAAACGCCCTAGTGTGCGCACAGTATGGGTTATTCATCACGATCTCTGCTAACACTTCCTCAATGCCTTTTTGTAAAACGAAGAGGCGATTGGGAGAGGGAAAGATATATCATAAATTGCGAATTTCTAAAATTTATAACCAGAATATACTCACAGCCTCTATGATATGCTTGGAGGAAGCTTTGAAGCGGTTAGACAGGAACAAATGGGGAATGATCTCATCTACTCCCGTGTCATTCCTGGGTCTTGAGGTGGTGACTGCAGACATTCCGCTCATATGGTGTCATGGTTCAAGGGATATCAGAGTACCAGAGACTGTGTTGGCATACATGCTATAGTGAGTGAGTGGGTATTACAGGGGGCATTCGTCTCACTTCATCCGTCCCTTCACATCCCCATCCCTTACTCCCTATCACATTGAGCAGTAAATGAAGGAATTAGGGGATGAAGATGCAAAAGTGAGGTAGACTGAGCATATTAAGACTGGTGAGGGACTATCAGTGATAGTATTAGGAGTGAATTATCAACTAAAGCCTAAAGAAGGGGAATGGGGATGTGTGGATAGGGAATATTAGGGAGTGGTGAGTTAGTAAGAAAAGGAGGGGATGTGTGGATAGTTATTGGAATGTTTATGTTACTTTGATCACTTTTTTAAATTATAACTCATATCTAATATCCCAATTCCCAATCCCAACCTTTTTCTACCATATTTATGACCAATTATCACCCGTTGCCTTTTTGCTGATTGCAATATAATATTGTTTTGACAGTTAAAACAAAGAAAATCATTGGGCTAATGCCAAGAAATGATATTAACTCCATGTACCACAAATCACAATTTCAATGAAGCTTTTTTAAAGAACAAGAATAAGACAACAATGTTCTAAAAATGATAAATGTTGTTCGTATTGGAGTAAAAGGATAACACAATTTATTAATAACATGTAAGGGATATTTTACAAAATTTGATATAATATTAACACTACTGAATAATGATATGAAATCCATGAACTTATTTTTCTAGTAAGCACGTGTTTTAACGAAATGCTTTATAACTCAATCTTGATTCGAAGAAAATGTATGATTTTCAAAAATATCGCTAACTTCTTATCATAAACGGAGTTTTCTCTTAGCGATGTAATTCAATTTGAATTTGATTAAATTGACCATGAAAGAATATTTTTGATTTTATCAATATTCAAAGCTCCTTTCAAAAAACGCTTGGTTTGAATGCACTTTGGTTTGATTTTTGAATCTTCCCCTTATCGATAACAAATTCTATAATCTATTCATCACATGATACAACAGTTAAACCTATAAATTACTGGAATGTACTCTCATCAGTCAAACGCAGTATTTTAACAGACCTGTCAGGCTGTCAAAAGGCTAATATTGATAGAAAGGCTTGCACAGGTCTTGAAGACAGAAATGCTTCGGATAATTGGATGGATATATCGATGCTCTATAGCTCAATTGGCATTTCTATCAGCGTGCACTTACTATCTGACAGGAGTGCTTTTGACTGACAAGCATGACACATACATGTTACCGTTTCAAACTAAATATAACATTAACCCTATTCATAAACTATTACTCTACCAGCTTATATGACAACCAAATCTGATATTCCATTCAAATACACCAATACATTGTGAAGGTCCTAAAATCTTAATTTGCATCCCAAACACAGATCCAGACAATATCAAATTCTGATAAACTGAAAAAAAGATGCAGTCAGGACTCAGGTAAACAAATCTAATAATAATATCCGTGGACTTGTAGGATATTTTTTGAATTTGAAGGATGTATCTAAAGTTCTTGCATTGCAACTCTTTCAACAACAAGAATTGCGCCTGCACCGACACAATTATTGTTGTTCCCGTGGACCGTATGCAGCCGCTTAATTTCCCTCCCCGCGATGCTTGATGTCTTGTAACTCAACATTTTGGAAATTCTAGTCTTAACGACCTGGGCAACATGCTAAGTATTTGAGTATCGTGCCATCGTGTATTTCGAAATCTAACTGCTGAATTAAACTTATTACTGAAAATTTTCTGTGACCTGATTTAAAACCTTTCTGATGAACTGATTGGGCTGTACAGGATCATTTTTGCTATCAGAAAACTGAAGATAGGCTAAGAGAATAGAAATTTGAAATTTGCCTATATTGGGGCTTGAACCTGTGACCTCTAGCGTGCCAGCACTACCAACTCTGACGCGCTAACCGATTACGCTACAAAGTCGTGAAATGACATGTTAATTATGTGTAACAATACGTGTAAAATTTCAGTTTTTCATTGTGATATTGATTCAATTTTCCACATCATTTCTCAAAGAATAGTCAAATTTGGCAAGCCTTCATCACATTTACTCGGTCAATATCTTTTGGCAAAAATTCATTTTTTAAATTATTTTCGGGAAAAAAAAATTTTTTTAAGGTTTTTTAAATTTTAAATTGCTTTTATTTTCAGATGTTTGAAGTTTGATTTTTCCCTTATTTTATTGATATTGTACTCTTTCAGATGGATGTTATAAAAATTGATATTTTATTTTCTTTTAGATTTGGGGTTCATGATAAACCAAAATTCCCCTAATCTGTTCCCCCCTGCCCAAAAGTTTTCAACCAATTTGGAATAAATTTGATGGTTAATTCTTTTGATATTAAATTTTTTGTTTTGTTTAAAATTATTTTTTATATATATAATATATTAAAAATTAAAAGGATAAATTAAACGTTTCTTTTTGGGAGTCCTTGTTGAATTTTTTAAAACTAAAAAGTTTTCAAAATTTAATCTTCTGAAACCCAAAAATTAAAACTTAAAAAAAAAAATTGGAAAAAATCAAAAAATATCAAAAAAATATATCTTAAGGGGCCATCAAAAAAAATTTTAAAAAATATAAAAGAGTTTTTGGTCTAATATAAAATTTAAGGCTCAGAAATGGCAAATTTTTGCGCTCTTTCAAATTTCAGCCCCCCATCAAAATTTTTGGGGGCCAAAAACCTTTTTTAAATTTGGATGCTTTCAGGCAAAGGTGGCCAAAAAAGATTTTTTAACTTTTTAAATTACTGGGCCTGACTATTTTAAAACATGGCCCTTATTCTGATTGTAATGGACAAACTCTCAAACAATTGAACACTTTTTTAAATTTGACTTTTATATTGGAAAACCAAATTTCATGGTTGCTGTTTTCTTTTAGATCAGTTTCATAAATTACATGCTCATCTTCAAAGGTAATAGATTGGTTAATATTATGGTTTTTTTGGAGTTAAAGACTGTATTTTAACTGTTTCTCGGATAAGAAAACATAATTTAATTATTACCTAAAAAATTTTCTTTGCTATTAAAGGGTTATCCAAATATATCCCAAGGGCCAAAACGTTTCTTTTTGAAAATCACAAAAAATTTATCTTTGGAGATAAACTTTAAGTATCATCAAGTCAACAAAATTTTTTGTTTGTTAACAAAACCTTACCTTGGATGGAAAATGGAAAAAAAATTTTAGGGTCAACCAAGATCCCTTTATCAAATTCTGTTGAAATAAAAACCCCAATATAACCTCTGTTGAAAAATGATTGAAAAGGGGGAATTTTTGTTTAAAAAATTGGGGGGGTTAAAAACAAATTCTTTTATTCTTTAAAAACCCCAAAGGGGATTTTGCTGCCCCTTTGGGGTGACATGAAATTTTGGGTTTAGGTAAAAAAGTTGTCTGAGGGTTTTTTATAAAGTTGTATGAATAAAGGGGGTTTTTTAATATACCTCTTGTATCTAGATATTCTATCCCCTTTTTAAAAGGGTCTTCTGAAAAATTCATAGTGAATTTTTTTTTTAGGATGGGAGGGGTTAATCAAACATTGGAAATTCCCTTAATTTTTTTAAACCCCTGATCCATGGACAGAAAAAATCATCCTTTAACCCACCACAAGGCTTTTCAACCCAATTTCCTTTATGATCTGATCAATAGGGTGCATTCTATGTCTATAAGAGCATGCATTATAAAGGGGAACCCGTACCCGTTGTTTTTTGAACATATTCAACATTAAAAAATTATTTTTTTTTTCAAAAAAATTCTGGGAACTTCCCGAATCGGTGCTTAAAAAAATACTCGTTTCTCCAACAAATCCGGGCAAACTTTAAGGATGAATCGATGCTAAAAAAACCAATCCCAACAGCCCAAAAAAATGCAATTTCTTTGTCTTTTTAAAAATTGAACCCTGATAAAGGGTTTTGAAGAAAACTTTAAGAAAAAATGGTAATTCTAAAAAACTGGGTTCAAATAAAAATCTAATTACTAAGATTTTCCCGTGGGGGACCAAACCGAAATTAAAAACCCAAAGGGGGAATTTGCCTGGGGTTTTTCACTGTAATTACAATAATCGTAAACTGGTCAGGAATTTTTTCATAAAAATTCAACCCGACATTTGGCCTCAATGAATTTCCACCCCTTTTTTAAGGGTACCCTTTTAATTTTTTTTAACCTTTTAATGGGGGGTATCGATTTATTTAGGGGTGAAAATATCTGCATCTCCCAAAATGTTCCCTTACCTTCTGTTGGTAAATTTTCTTGGTGTCTATTCCCCAAAATTCCCAAAAACCCAAAAAACAATCTCCCAAATCTCAGTTGTTTCCCAAAAAACCCCATGGTTTAAAATTACAAAAAATTTTTACAAAGACCAAGTTTCAATTCTTTGACATAAATTGCAAGTAAGTTAAAACCCAACCCTTATCTTTACCTGAAGGCAGGTAGGGCAATTTCTGTTTCTTTATATTTTGGGGTTAAAGGTTTTTTTTCCCCCAAAGATTGCTTGTTTTAATATTTTTAACCCTTTTGCCCCTTTTAATGTTGTTCAGTTTTCTTTTTTTTCTTTCCCGTTTTTTAGATGTTTTATGTTTTCGGGAATTTAATTTTTTTTTGTTTTAAAAATTCTTTCAGATGTTTTAACCATTGTTTAATTATGTAATATTTTTTTTTCGGGATTCTTAAAAATTCAATTGGGAATTTGTTTTTAATTTTTTCTGTTTATAAAAATTTTGTCTTTTTAAACCTAGATGATCAGGAAGAATTATATTCGAAGATTAAAATCATTAAGTTCTTTAAAAAGGTCCTTTCAATTTAAAAATATATATATTTCCCGAATTATGTAAGTAAGACCCGTCAAAAAAAGAATGAGGAAAAAGAAAAATATGCCCCCTTTTTGGGAATCTGATGTCGGGAATTTTATAAAAACGCCTTTAATTAAAGGCCTTCCCCAACCCCTTAATACCAGACTCTTAAAACCCCCGCTGTTTGTTAAAAACAATGTCCCCAACAGATTTAAATAATTAAAATGGGGGAAATTAAGCTCGATTTTAAAAACCCAAAAATTTCAAAAGGTTCTTTTAATTTAAAAACCAAAAAATAAACCATATCAAATTAAAAACCAAAAACCCCCAACCAAAATGGGAGGGTGGGAAACCCGGAAGGGTTTCTGTTTTCCAGTAAAAAGTCTTTTCCAAAAAAAGTAACCCTTAATTGAGGGTTAGAGGAAGGGGGAGGTTGATAAAAAACACAGTACAAGGGTTTGAGGGGAGGTGAGATAAAAACACAGGGGAGAAAATACCTGGGGGTTAAAGGGGAAGGAAAGGGGAAAGTGTGAGATAAAGGTTGGAATTTGGGGTTAAAAAAAGGGGGGTTGAAGGGGGAGTAAAATTTTAAAAGGGTTAGAAGGGGGAAGTTGTGATAAAGAAACAATGAAAGTAAAAATATCAGGGGTGAAAAGAAATTGCCAAGACACACAATATCAGCTCCATTATGGATGCATCAGATTCAGATAGACCCTGCTCGAACGGAGGGTCTAAACTCTGGATCAATGTCTCGAGTCCCAGACAAATCTCTGTATTATAAAACAAAGAAGAAAAGTCAGGTGTTCAATGGTACCCACAGTGAGTACAGTACCTGAGGGTTAGAGGAAGGAGGAGTGTGTGATGAAAATACAGTGGTACAGTACCCTGGGGTTTAGGGAGTGTGAGGATGAGGAAACACAGTGAGTACAGTACCTGAGGTTAGAAGGAAGGAGAGGTGTGAGATGAAACACAGTGAGTACAGTACCTGAGGGTTAGAGGAAGGAGGGGAGTGTGTGATGAGGAATTACAGTGAGTACAGTACCTGAGAGTTAGAGGAAGGAGGGGAGTGTGAAATGAGGAAACACAGTGAGTACAGTACCTGAGGGTTAGAGGAAGGAGGGAGTGTGTGATAGAGGAAACACAGTGAGTACAATTACCTGAGGGCGCGAGGAAGGGAGGTGTGATGAGGTAACACAGTGATTACAGTACCTGAGGGTTAGAGGAAGGAGAGGGTGTGTGATGAGGTACACAGTGAGTACAGTACCTGAGGGTTAGAGGAAGGAGGGGAGTGAGATGAGGAAACACAGTGAGTGCAGTACCTGAGGTTAAGGAAGGAGGAGTGTGAGATGAGGAACACTAGTGAGTACAGTACCCTGAGGTTAGAGGAAGGAGGTGTGTGATGAGGAAACACAGTGAGTACAGTACCTGAGGGTTAGAGGAAGGAGGGGAGTGTGTGATGAGGAAACACAGTGAGTACAGTACCTGAGGGTTAGAGGAAGGAGGGGAGTGGAGATGAGGAAACAGTGAGTGCAGTACCTGAGGGTTAGAGGAAGGAGGGGAGTGTGAGATGAGGAAACACAGTGAGTACAGTACCTGAGGGTTAGAAGGAAGGAGGGTGTGATGATAACACAGTGAGTACAGTGCCTGAGGGTTAGAGGAAGGAGGAGTGTGTGTAATTGAGGTAACACAGTGAGTACAGTACCTGAGGGTTAGAGGAAGGAGGGAGAGTGATGAGGAAAACAGTGAGTACAGTACCTGAGGTTAGAGGAAGGGAGGAGTGTGATGAGGTAACACAGTGAGTACAGTACCTGAGGGTTAGAGGAAGGAGGGAGTGTGATGAGGAAACACAGTGAGTACAGTACCTGAGGGTTAGAGGAAGGAGGGAGTGTGTGATGAGGAAACACAGTGAGTACAGTACCTGAGGGTAAGAGGAAGGAGGGGAGTGAAATGAGGAAACACAATGAGTACAGTACCTGAGGTTAGAGGAAGGAGGGGAGTGTGATGAGGAAAAAACACAGTGAGTCACAGTACCTGAGGGTTAGAGGGAAGGAGGGGAGTGTGAGATGAGGAAACACAGTGAGTACAGCACCTGAGGGTTAGAGGAAGGAGGGAGGTGTGATGAGGAAACACAGTGAGTACAGTACCTGAGGGTTAGAGGAAGGAGGGAGTGTGAGATGAGGAAACACAGTGAGTACAGTACCTGAGGGTTAGAGGAAGGAGGGGAGTGTGTGATGGGTAACACAGTGAGACAGTACCTGAGGGTTGAAAGGAGGAGTGTGAGATGAGGGAAACACAGTGAGTAGGAGGTTAGAGGAAGGAGGGAGTGTGAGATGAGGAAACACAGTGAGTACAGTACCTGAGGGTTAGAGGAAGGAGAGGTGTGTAACACAGTGAGTCACAGTACCTGAGGGTTAGAGAAGGAGAGAGTTGATGAGAACACACAGTGAGTACAGGTACCTTGAGGGTTTGAGGAAGGGGAGGGAGTGATGAGAAACACAGTTAAGTACAGTAACTGAGGGTTAGAGGAAGGAGGGAGTGTGAGATGAGGAAACACAGTGAGTACGTACCTGAGGGTTAAGGGAAGGAGGGAGGTGATGAGGTAACACAGTGAGCACAGTACCTGAGGGTTAGAGGAAGGGAGGAGTGTGATGAGGAAACAGTGAGTACAGTACCTGAGGTTTGGAGGAAGGAGGGGAGTGAGGAGAAACACAGTGATTCACAGTACCTAGGGGTTAGAGGAAGGAGGGGTGTGTAGGAAACACAGTGAGTACAGTACCTGAGGTTTAGAGAAGGAGGAGTGTTTGATGAGGGAACACAGTGAGTACAGTACCTGAGGTTAGAGGAAGGAGGGAGTGTGAGATGAGGAAAACAGTAGAGTACAGTATCTGAGGGTTAGAGGAAGGAGGGGAGTGTGATGAGGAAGACACAGTGAGTGTGTACCTGAGGGTTGGGAAGGAGGGGAGTGAGATGAGAGGCACGGTGGTACGGTACCTGAGGTTAGGAAGGAGGGAGGGGATGAGGAAACACAGTGAGTACAGTACCTGAGGTTAGAGGAAGGGAGGGAGTGTGAGATGAGGAAACACAGTGAGTACAGTACCTGAGGGTTAGAGGGAAGGAGGGGAGTGAGATGAGGAAACACAGTGAGTACAGTACTGAGGGTTAGAGGAAGGGGAGTGTGATGAGGAAACACAGTGAGTACAGTACCTGAGGGTTAGAGGAAAGGAGGGGGAGTGTGTGATGAGGAAACACAGTGAGTACAGTACCTGAGGGTTAGAGGAAGGAGGAGTGTGTGATGAGGAAATACAGTGAGTACAGTACCTGAGGTTAGGAAGGAAGGGGAGTGCGATGAGGAAACACAGTGAGTACAGTACCTGAGGGTTAGAGGAAGGAGGTGTGAGATGAGGAAACACAGTAGTACAGTGCCTGAGGGTTAGAGGAAGGAGGGAGTGTGATGATGAGATGAGCACAGTTACCCTGAGGGTTGGGGAGGAAGGAGGGGTGTGATGAGGAAACACAGTGAGTACAGTACCTGAGGGTTAGAGGAAGGAGGGAGTGTGAGATGAGGTACACAGTGAGTACAGTACCTGAGGGATAGCAGGAAGGAGGGAGTGTGAGATGAGGAAACACAGTGAGTACAGTACCTGAGGGTTAGAGGAAGGAGGGGAGTGTGTGATGAGAAAACACAGTGAGTACAGTACCTGAGGGTTTGAGGAAGGAGGGGAGTGTGAGATGAGGAAACACAGTGAGTACAGTACCTGAGGGTTAGAGGAAGAGGGGAGTGTGAGATGGGAAACACAGTGAGCACAGTACCTGGGGTTAGAGGAAGGAGGGGAGTGTGAGATGAGGAAACACAGTGAGTACAGTACCTGAGGGTTAGAGGAAGGAGGTGATGAGGAAACACAGTGAGCACAGTACCTGAGGGTTAGAGGAAGGAGGGAGTGTGTGATGAGGAAACACAGTGAGTACAGTACCTGAGGGTTAGAGGGCTGAGGAGGTGTGATGAGGAAACACAGTGAGTACAGTACCTGAGGGTTAGAGGAAGGAGGGAGTGTGATGAGGGAAAACACAGTGAGTACAGTACCTGAGGGTTAGAGGAAGGAGAGGAGTGTGAGATGAAAACAGTGAGTACAGCACCTGAGGGTTAGGAAGGAGGGAGTGTGAGAGCGAGGAAACACAGTGAGTACAGTACCTGAGGGTTAGAGGAAGGAGGGGAGTGTGAGATGAGGAAACACAGTGAGTACAGTACCTGAGGGTTAGAGGAAGGAGGGTGTGAAATGAGGAAACACAGTGAGTACAGTACCTGAGGTTTTGAGGAAGGAGGGGAGTGTGAGATGAGGTAACACAGTGAGTACAGCAATTTGAGGGTTAGAGGAAGGAGGGAGTGTGAGATGAGGAAACAGCAGAGGCCAGGCACTGAGAAGGAGGAAGGAGGGGAGTGTGTGATAAGGGAAATGACAGTGAGCACAGTACCTGAGGTTAGAGGAAGAGGGGGAGTGAGGAAACACAGTGAGTACAGTACCTGAGAGGGTTGAAGGAGGGGAGTGTGAGATGAGGTAACATTAATTCAGCACCTGTGGGTTAGATAGCTGAGGAGTGATGAGGAACAGAAAGAGTACAGTACCTGAGGTTAGAGGAAGGAGGGGAGTGTAATGAGAACACCTGAGTACAGTACCTGAGGGTTAGAGGAAGGAGGGGAGTGTGAAATGAGGAAACACAGTGAGTACAGTACCTGAGGGCTTGAGGAAGGAGGGGAGTGTGGGATGAGGCACAGTGAGTACAGTACCTGAGGTTAGAGGAAGGAGGGAGGGTGTAATGAGAAACACAATGATTCACAGTACCTGAGGGTTAAGAGGAAGGAGGGGAGGTGAGATGAAACACAGTGAGTAATAGTACCTGAGGGTTAGAGGAAGGAGGGTGTGTGATGAGGAAAATACAGTGAGGTACCTGAAGTTAGAAGGAGGAGGGAGTGTTCAGAGGACCAGAGGGTACAGTACCTGAGGTTAAGAGGAAGGAGGGGAGTGAGATGAGGAAACACAGTGAGTACAGTACCTGAGGGTAGAGGAAGGAGGGTGTGTGATGAGGAAACAGCAGTACTGAGGGTTAGAGGAAGGAGGGGATGAGGAAACACAGTGAGTACAGTACCCGAGGTTAGAGGAAGGAGGAGTGTGATGAGGAAACACAGTGAGTACAGTACCTGAGGGTTAGAGGAAGGAGGGGAGTGTGATGAGGAAACACAGTGAGTACAGTAATCTGAGGGTTAGAGGAAGGAGGGAGTGTGAAATGAGGAAACACAGTGAGTACAGTACCTGAGGGTTAGAGGAAGGAGGGAGTGTGTGATGAGGAAACACAGTGAGTACAGTACCTGAGGGTTAGAGGAAGGAGGGAGTGTGTAATGAGGGAAACAGTGAGTACAGTACCTGAGGGTTAGAGGAAGGAGGGAGTGGATGAGAAACACAGTGAGTACAGTACCTGAGGGTTAGAGGAAGGAGGGTGTGAGATGAGAACACAGTGATACCTGAGGGTTAAGGAAGGAGGGAGTGTGAGATGAGAAACACAGTGAGTACAGTACCTGAGGGTTTAGAGGGAAGGAGGAGGAGTGTGAGATGAGGAAACACAGGAGGTACAGTACTGAGGGTTAGAGGAAGGAGGGGGTGTGAGATGAAGGCACAGTGATTACAGTACCTGAGGGTTAGAGGAAGGAGGGAGTGTGTGATGAGGTAACACAGTGAGTACAGTACCTGAGGGTTTGAGGAAGGAGGGGAGTGTGATGAGGAAACACATTAAGTACAGTGCCTGAGGGTTAAGAGGAAGGAGGGAGTGAAATGAGGAAACACAGTGGGAGTACAGTACCTGAGGGTTAGAGGAAGGAGGGAGTGTGATGAGGAAACACACAGTGAGTACAGTACCTGAGGGTTAGAGGAAGGAGAGGAGTGTGTGATGAGGTAACACAGTGAAGTACAGTACCCTGAGGGTTAGAGGAAGGGGGAGTGTGTGATGAGAAATACAGTGAGTACAGTACCTGAGGGTTAGGGAAGAGGGAGTGTGAGATGAGGCAACAGTGAGTGAGAAAAGTACCCTGAGGTTAGAGGAAGGAGGAGTGTGTGATGAGGAAACACAGTGAGGTTGAGTACCTGAGGTTAAGAGGAAGGAGGGAGTGTGGAGATGAGAAACACAGTGAGTACAGTACCTGGGGTTAGAGGAAGGAGGGGAATGAGATGAGGAAACACAGTGAGTACAGTACCTGAGGGTTTGGGAAGGAGAGAGGTGTGAGATGAGGGAAATATTGTGAGTACAGTACCTGAGGGTTAGAGGAAGGAGGGGAGGGGGAGATGAGGAAACCGCAGTGAGTAACAGTACCTGAGGGTTAGAGGAAGGAGGGAGTGTGAGATGAGGGAACACAGAGTACAGTACCTGAGGTTAGAGGAAGAAGGAGGGGAGTGTGTGATGAGGAAACACAGTGAGTACAGTACCTGAGGTTAGAGGAAGGAGGAGTGTGAGATGAGGAAACACAGTGAGTACAGCACCTGAGGGTTAGGAGAAGGAGGAGTGTGAAATGAGGGAAACACAGTGAGTACAGTACCTGCAGGTTAGAGGAAGGAGGGAGGTGAAAATGAAACACAGTGAGTACAGTACCTGAGGGTTAGAGGAAGGAGGGAGTGTGAGATGAGGAAACAGGTGAGTACAGTACCTGAGGTTAGAGGAAGGAGGGAGTGAGATGAGGAACAGTGAGTACAGTACCTGAGGGTTAGGAGGAGGAGGGGAGTGTGAGATGAGGTACCAGTGTGCAGTACCTGAGGGTTAGAGGAAGGAGGGGAGTGTGGAGGAGGGAAACACAGTGGTGAGTACAGTACCTGAGGGTTAGAGGAAGGAGGAGTGTGTGATGAGGTAACACAGTGAGTACAGTACCTGAGGGTTAGAGGAAGGAGGGAGTGTGTGATGAGGACCCACAGTGAGCAGTACCTGAGGGTTAGAGGAAGGAGGAGGAGATGAGGAAACACAGTGAGCACAGTACCTGAGGTTGTTAGAGAAGGAGGGAGTGTGCGATGAGGCACCAGTGAGGCTACAGTACCTGAGGGTTGAGTGAAGGAGGGAGGTGATGAGTGAAACACATATAGCAATCTGAGGGTTAGATGGCTGAGGAGTGTGGATGAGGGAGCACCTGAGGGTTGAGGAAGGAGGAGGTGAGAGGCATAGTGGAGTACAGCAATTGAGGGTTAGAGGAAAGAGGGAGTGTGAGATGAGGCAACACAGTGAGTGCACAGTACCTGAGGGTTAGAGAAGGAGGGGGAGTGTGAGATGAGGAAACACAGTGAGTACAGTACCTGAGGTTGAGGAAGGAGGGGAGTGTGTGATGAGGAAACACAGTGAGTACAGTACTCTGAGGGTTAGAGGAAGGAGGAGGGAGTGTGAGATGAGGAAACAGTGAGTATGAAAATTTGAGGGTTAGGAGGAAGGAGGAGAGATGAGGAAACATAGTGATAAGAAAATTGAGGCGTTAGAGGAAGGAGGGAGTGTGATGAGGTAACACAGGAGTGCAGTACCTGAGGGTTTGGAGGAAGGAGAGGAGATGAGGGAACACAGTGAGTACAGTACTCTGAGGGTTAGAGGAAGGGAGGGGAGTGTGAGATGAGGAAACAGTGAGTACAGTACCTGAGGGTTGAGGAAGGAGGGGAGGTGAGGATGAGGAAACACAGTGATTCACACTGCCACCTGAGGGCTTAGAGAAGGAGAGGAGTGTGTGATGAGGAAACATACAGTGAGTACAGCAAATACCTGAGGTTAGAGGTACGAGGGAGGTGATGAGGTAACACAGTGAGTACAGTACCTCAGGGTTAGAGGAAGGAGGGGAGTGTGTGATGAGGAAACACAGTGAGTACAGTACCTGAGGGTTAGAGGAAGGAGGGGAGTGTGAGATAAGGAAACACAGTGAGTACAGTACCTGAGGTTAGAGGGAAGGAGGGAGTGTGATGAGTGAAACACAGTGAGTACAGTACCTGAGGGTTAGAGGAAGGAGGGAGTGTGAGAGCGAGGTACCACAGTGAGTACAGTACCTGAGGGTTAGAGGAAGGAGGGGAGTGTGAGATGAGGAAACACAGTGAGTACAGTACCTGAGGGTTAGAGGAAGGAGGGAGTGTGATAAGGAAAAACACAGTGAGTACAGTACCTGAGGGTTAGAGGAAGGAGGGGAGTGTGTGATGAGGAAACACAGTGAGTACAGTACCTGAGGGTTAGAGGAAGGAGGGGAGTGTGAGATGAGGTAACACATTAATTCACAGTACCTGTGGGTTAGAGGAAGGAGGGGAGTGTGTGATGAGGAAACACAGTGAGCACAGTACCTGAGGGTTAGAGGAAGGAGGGGAGTGTGTAATGAGGAAACACAGTGAGTACAGTACCTGAGGGTTAGAGGAAGGAGGGGAGTGTGAAATGAGGAAACACAGTGAGTACAGTACCTGAGGGTTTGAGGAAGGAGGGGAGTGTGTGATGAGGTAACACAGTGAGTACAGTACCTGAGGGTTAGAGGAAGGAGGGGAGTGTGAGATGAGGAAACACAGTGGAGTACAGTACCTGAGGGTTAGAGGAAGAGAGGAGTGTGTGATGAGGGAAACACAGTGAGTACAGTACCTGAGGGTTAGAGGAAGGAGGGAGTGTGTGATGAAACACAGTGAGCACAGTACCTGAGGGTTTAGAGGAAGGAGGGGGTGTGGGGTGAGGGAAACACAATGAGTACAGTACCTGAGGGTTAGAGGAAGGAGAGAGGAGATGAGGAAACACAGTGAGTACAGTACCTGAGGGGTTAGAGGAAGGAGGGGGAGTGTGATGAGGAAACACAGTGAGTACAGTTACCTGAGGTTAGAGGAAGGAGGGGAGTGTGTGATGAGGAAAACACAGTGAGTACAGTACCTGAGGGTTAGAGGAAGGAGGGAGTGTGAGATGAGAAACACAGTGAGTACAGTGCCTGAGGGTTAGAGGAAGGAGGGGAGTGTGAGATGAGGGAAACACAGTGAGTACAGGTACCTGAGGGTTAGAGGAAGGAGAGGAGTGTGATGAGAAACACAGTGAGTACAGTACCTGAGGTTAGAGGAAGGAGGGGGGTGTGAGATGAGAGCAGTGAGTACAGTACCTGAGGGTTAGAGGAAGGAGAGGAGTGTGTGATGAGGTCATCCCACCCAGCTACCAGAGCACTGCACTCCACGCAGAGGAGTGAGAAGAGTCAGCTCTTGCAGAAGTAAACATAACCTCCTGAGGGGGATGATGGTAGTCAAGGGTCAACCAGAAAATAGGGTTATGGACAGATCGACGTAAATGGTATACATCCAGCCTTTGGGAAATTGATAATGAATGCAAAAGTTTCATATATGAGACAGTAAGTATGAGCCGGTATGAGACAGTATGGTTAGTAAGTAGTAACTGCAATGTAATCAAAATCAATAACTAAAGCAACTGTAAGTGATTAACTTCAGTAACTCCAGTAGTCCAGTAAGTCAGCAACTCCGGTAATCAGTAAATCTAGTAAGTCATTACTGGATTGTAGGACTATATAGCTAAATTATTCTGTAGGTTTAGCTATAAAGTCCTAGCTCTAGCTATTTAGTCCGTTAGCTGAATAGTCCGAACTGCGGACGATATAGCTAAATCTGACCTTACTAGGGTTTGCATTATCGGTCCAAAATTTTTTATCGGCAATAACCGATAAATTTTCATAATTATCGCCGATACCGATAATTATCGCCGATAAAATTTTAACCTCCTTTATCGATGTGAGGTTTAGAATTCATACTATAAATGACACATTATTCGTTGAATTGATCAGTTAAAAGTGTTTAATGTAGCGAGATGCGTCTAAGCTGATAAGTTACCCTGATACCACTTAATTAATCCAGTGAAGTGTTGTCAGGGCAAAATGGTTTCGGTGTAAAGTGCTGTCGAGGGAATGCGTTGTCAGGGTGTCAGGGTTAAATCGTGTCAGGGTAAGGTGATACCAGAGTTTAGAAAGTTAAGTCAAGGGTGTCGGTGTAATGTGGTGTAAAGGTGATGACACCACCTTGCCCAATGAAGAGATTTGTCAGGCAAAATAGTGTCGGTGTAAAGTGGTGTCAAGGTTATGCGTGGTCAGGTATTAAAGTGCTAAAGTGGTGTCTAGGTAAAATCGTGTCAGGGTAAGGTGATACCAGGGTTTAGTGAAGTCCTGGGTAAGCGGGTGTCGGACGTCGCTGTAATGTGGTGTCGATGTTATGCGTTGTCAGGGATTATTGCTGTGAGGGTAAATGGTGCCTGGGCAAAATGGTAACAAATGGTGTCAGGATAAACTGGCGTCATTGACGAACTGGTGTCAGAGTTCAAGGGCGCACCAGAGTTCAGTGAATTATCAAAGTCAAAATAGTGTCAAGGTGACGGAGTGTCAGGGCAAAATAGACGCAGTCTTTCCAGAACAAAAATGGTGTCAGAGTTGAGTGTTGTCAGGAACTAGACTGGTGTCAATTTAAAGAGGCTGTCTGTGGTAAAGTGGAGTCTAGTGAAAGTCATGGTATGTTTCAGGGGTAAAGTGGTTTTTGGGGTTAAAATGGTATCAGTGTAAATAGGAAAATTGACGTCAGGGAAAAACGGCCATCAGGGCTCAGTGGTTTCAGGGTGGAGGTGTCAGGGTTGTGGGGTGTCAGTGTTAAGTGGTACCATGATAAAGTGGTTTTCGGGTAAAGTGTTGTCAGGGGTAACGTGGTGTCAGGAGTAAAGTGGTGTCAGCGAAAAGTGGCTTTGGGCTTTTGGGGTAATGTGGTGACAAGGTATAGTGGTTTCATGCCGTCAGGGCAAAGTGATGTCAGGGAATATGCCCGACTGCCGTCGGAGCTTAATCATTAATGGTTTCTGGGTAAAATGGTGTCAGAGTTGAGTAGTCATTAAGGTTAAAGTGGTGCCATAGTGGTGGCGGGAAAAATTGAAGTTGGGGTAATAAGATGTTAGGGTTAAGTGCTTAGGTGATGTAAGGAAACTTTTTCAAAAGATGGTAGATTTTGCTTATTAAATTATCGGTATTATCGGTCAGATTTTATCGCCGATAACCGATAATTATTTTTCACGTTTTATCGGCGATAATTTATCGCCGATAATATCGGTTGCAAACCCTAGACCTTACGGTTCCTCAGTATAGGTTGAATGCCTTCCTCGGTATGGGTATAATGCTCTACGCTTTGCCATAGCTGATCAAACCGTACGATTCCACCTAACCAGACCACATGATCCCGTGTCGGTGTAGCGATTCACAGCTGTTAACCAGATGACCACTGTATCTAATTTCGCAGCGATACGATATATCACATGATCAGAATATGCCGCAGAGTCCACTCTAAAACCAAAGTGTGCCGTAGCGTCGCCCCAAAACTGAAAAGTGTGCCCAAGAGTCCTGTGCCGTAGTTTCTTGTGCCGTAGGGTCAGTATCTACAGTCGTAGTGTCCGAACCCCGTTTAACTAAACTCTTATAAATTTAATGGGGAGGGAGGAACAGCTATGATGCAGATTTAGCTAAATAGTCCGAATCGAGGACTATATAGCTAAACACCTAAACTGATAGGGGAGGAGGGACAGATAGAATGATTTAGCTAAATAGTCCGAACTGCGGACGATATAGCTAAATCAAAATTCAGCTATTTTGACCGGTTTAGCTATAAAGTCCGTTAGCTATAAAGTCCGTTAGCTATAAAGTCCGCCTACCCAGTAAAAAAGAAGCTGGTATTAACCTGTTCTTGTTTCTGTTGGAGGATGGACTTGGCCGTTGAGAAATGAGACTCCTCAGACTGTAGAAAGAAAAATCAACTGAATTGCGAGGTAATAAATAATTGAACTGAGAGGGCATCTTAAATTTTCTTTTCAAAGGCATATCTGTTATCTGCTTATTTGTTGCACTGAGAGAACTACACGAAAGGCCCCACAAGAAAAATTTTACGGGGGCCTAGGCCTAGGAGTTTCTCAAAGTTTGAACATCAACAGGAAGTTAAAATTAACTTTAAGTCCAGTTAGGCAGAAATTTTCTTGAAATTCACCTTTTTTAGAGTTAAAATGGGATTAGTGCTCTGGCCAGAGCTGAAATTAACAGCACAGTTAAGATGATAGGATTTTAAGTAGACAGTAGAGACCTGCAGAATGTGGTCTATGTTGCAGACCCCGACACCCGGTCCTCCTTTAACCCCCTCCCACTTCTCTCGTCCCACTCGCTGCTCAAACACAGTAAGTTGGTTGAAGAACCCCTCGTTTGGGGAGGCACAGGGTCGAGACTCCCGTATCTGGGAGTGAGGAAGTGTGGAATAAATGGGACGTGTTACTTATCTAAATAAGTTCATCCAACGATCTCACAGTTCATCGAATAAATATCACTTGTTTCTCCATCTGGAAAGAAATTGTGAACTTCACCACTGACTTTTGGTACTTTTGACACCGCTTGGAGGAAGCTTTGAAGCGGTTAGAACAAATGGGAATGATCTCATCTACCCCGTGTCATTCCTGGGTCTTGAGGTGGTGACTGCAGACATTCCGCTCATATGGTGTCATGGTTCAAGGGATATCAGAGTACCAGAGACTGTGTTGGCAGACATGCTATAGTGAAGAGTGTGTTGAGTGAGTGGGTATTACAGGGGGCATTCGTCTCACTTCATCCGTCCCTTCACATCCCCATCCCTTACTCCCTATCACATTGAGCAGTAAATGAAGGAATTAGGGGATGAAGATGCAAAAGTGAGGTAGACTGAGCATATTAAGACTGGTGAGGGACTATCAGTGATAGTATTAGGAGTGAATTATCAACTAAAGCCTAAAGAAGGGGAATGGGATGTGGATAGGGAATATTAGGGAGTGGTGAGTTAGTAAGAAAAGGAGGGATGTGGATAGTTATTGGAATGTTTATGTTACTTTGATCACTTTTTTAAATTATAATTCATATCTAATATCCCAATTCCCAATCCCAACCTTTTTCTACCATATTTATGACCAATTATCACCCGTTGCCTTTTTGCCGATTGCAATATAATATTGTTTTGACAGTTAAAACAAAGAAAATCATTGGGCTAATGCCAAGAAAAGATAAACTCCATGTACCACAAATCACAATTTCAATGAAGCTTTTTTAAAGAACAAGAATAAGACAAAAATGTTCTAAAAATGATAAATGTTGTTCGTATTGGAGTAAAAGGATAACACAATTTATTAATAACATGTAAGGAATATTTTACAAAATTTGATATAATATTAACACTACTGAATAATGATATGAAATCCATGAACTTATTTTTCTAGTAAGCACGTGTTTTAACGAAATGCTTTATAACTCAATCTTGATTCGAAGAAAATGTATGATTTTCAAAAATACCGCTAACTTCTTATCATAAACTTTTTGTGAAAACGGAGTTTTCTCTTAGCGATGTAATTCAATTTGATTAAATTGACCATGAAAGAATATTTTTGATTTTATCAATATTCAAAGCTCCTTTCAAAAAACGCTTGGTTTGAATGCACTTTGGTTTGATTTTTGAATCTTCCCCTTATCGATAACAAATTCTATAATCTATTCATCACATGATACAACAGTTAAACCTATAAATTACTGGAATGTACTCTCATCAGTCAAACGCAGTATTTTAACAGACCTGTCAGGCTGTCAAAAGGCTAATATTGATAGAAAGGCTTGCACAGGTCTTGAAGACAGAAATGCTTCGGATAATTGGATGGATATATCGATGCTCTATAGCTCAATTGGCATTTCTATCAGCGTGCACTTACTATCTGCAGGCATCTTGACAGGTTTTTTAACAGGAGTGCTTTTGACTGACAAGCATGACACATACATGTTACCGTTTCAAACTAAATATAACATTAACCCTATTCATAAACTATTACTCTGACCAAGCTTATATGACAACCAAATCTGATATTCCATTCAAATACACCAATACATTGATGAAGGTCCTAAAATCTTAAATTTGCATCCCAAACACAGATTCAGACGAATATCACAATTCTGATAAACTGAAAAAAAGATGCAGTCAGGACTCAGGTAAACAAATCTAATAATAATATCCGTGGACTTGTAGGATATTTTTTGAATTTGGGGATGTATCTAAAGTTCTTGCGTGCAACTCTTTCAACAACAAGAATTGCGCCTGCACCGACACAATTATTGTTGTTCCCGTGGACCGTATGCAGCCGCTTAATTTCCCTCCCCCGCGATGCTTGATGTCTTGTAACTCAACATTTTGGAAATTCTAGTCTTAACGACCTGGGCAACATGCTAAGTATTTGAGTATCGTGCCATCGTGTATTTCGAAATCTAACTGCTGAATTAAACTTATTACTGAAAATTTTTTGTGACCTGATTTAAAACCTTTCTGATGAACTGATTGGGCTGTACAGGATCATTTTTTGCTATCAGAAAACTGAAGATAGGCTAAGAGAATAGAAATTTGAAATTTGCCTATATTGGGGCTTGAACCTGTGACCTCTAGCGTGCCAGCACTACCAACTCTGACGCGCTAACCGATTACGCTACAAAGTCGTGAAATGACATGTTAATTATGTGTAACAATACGTGTAAAATTTCAGTTTTTCATTGTGATATTGATTCAATTTTCCACATCATTTCTCAAAGAATAGTCAAATTTGGCAAGCCTTCATCACATTTACTCGGTCAATATCTTTTGGCGAAAAAAATCGTGTTTTTCGTGTTTGAAATCGTCTAAATGAAAATCAATTTCCACGGGACATTAGATTTGGTCGATATGAAAACTTTAGTGACTGGGAATGTAAGCACGGATGGGCCTGGTCAACGTATGAGATTAAAATTTTTGACAACCGAAAGCTTCATGAATTAGGAAATTCGTGATTTTGAAGATTTGCGTGAAAAGGGGACGGAGGGACGGACGGAGGGACGGACGGAGGGACGGAGGGACATTTTCGCGACTGATATTATAAAGGAGCAATCCGGGCACTTTCCAGAAATTACAGTAGTTGTATTGCAAACCTCGACCTGATATACACATATCCTATTTCTCACCTTCCCAAACCACGATCTCTGCCAACCCTCTCATTTGCCTTTTTGTATACACAAAAATGCCAATGGGGAGGGAAAAAATTGTCAATTTTGGGCTGTGTGCTTCAAGTTCAGGGCACAAGAATGTTTGAAAGTGGTCATTCATGTCGACATGTTAATGATTCATGGGAATCGCAAGGATAGTAAGATAGGGCACCTTGATATCGCTATGGGATTATGCATCAAAATCTGATGTAAACAAACACGATGACTTGACACACAGGGAATTTGAAACTTAAAAAAGATGCTGAATTTTATCCCAAATTACGTTTACAAGAAGACCCGAACATTATGAAAATCATACAACACTGCTCAATACTTAAGTCTAATTCTAAAGAAATGATGAAAATTTAACCATGAGAGGCCGTCCATGATTTCCGAAAAAATTTGAAAATGCTAGACCCCCATCCTTATTTAAGACGTCCCAAATCCAAATACCACCTGCCTTTGGATGCAATGTCCACGATTACCCTGAGAAGCTCTGAGGTTTCCGCCAAATTTACCCAAAACTTCTTAATAGGCAGACATCCGCAATTGAGTATTCAAATTAAACCCCCTGGTCCTCCAACAGTCTTACTCTTAGCGGATGGACAGCCCCTATTTATATTATCTTAATAAAAATCATGAACTCCATGAACAGAAAACAGCATTTTTCAGTCACAAGATTAGTCGCCTTTCTGTAAGTTTTGGAATTAAAAATAAAATATTTCCAATATTCTATCACATTTAACAACTAAAAAGACAGCCTGTGCTGAACCCTCGTCGTGTGATTATAGAGCATCTCAAAATTTTCCTTGGCCAATTTCAACTGAACTCGGATCAATTTTTTAATCGCTAACATCAGCACCGAATCTAATATTTAGACGGCTGAGGACAGGATTGCTAAGTTAAGCAGCAAAGTCAAAACATAACCGACGGCATTTCCATTGAAATTCCCACTGGCCAGTCTGCTTTGGACATCCGCACGTCAAATTTTCAGCACAAGTAATAATTGACATTCAAAATAGACACTTTCGACGAGGGTCAGCACAAGTCATTAATAATATCAATTATCATGATGACAACAGAAAGCACGTTTTGATATCACACGAAAGATCTAGATTCCAGTAAAAACAACATCTTGTACAAAGGAAAAAATAAAGTATTATCATCATCACTCCTCATCATAATTTTATAGCTGACAACAAAAAAGATAAATATATCCAACTTTAAAATGTAATATTAACCGATTATAACTGCACTTGTACAAAACCTGCTCGATGTGTTATCATATACAAACAACACAAATCATGTGATACCTATACAATGTGCATTGTACAAAAATGTCAAAAGTTTTAACAAATATATATATTATCATAACGCTATCCTAGAATAAGTTTTCCAAAACACATTCCTCCAAGTGTACACAGACACAAAAAAGAAGAAAACGCCGCCATTCTTTCTCTTGTAAATCCTAGCCCAACTGCTCATTCATTAGGTAAAAACTTACTGGGTTGCTGCTAGGGGCCCTTGCTAGGATAAAAGACTCCATCTTCGTGTTAAATGTAGATCATGAGAGTCTTCATCATAATAAAACATAAATAGTTTTTAAAAGATAAATCTATGTCGTGTTCTTTGGTAATGCATGTTTGAAATGTACGTATTTACCATTGGAAATTGAAATAAGCCCCTAATTGAGCAATAAATTTGGCAACTTTCATAAACACGATTTATTTAAAATTTAAATCTATATTTCATCAAATAAATAAATACGGCTGTTTGACATAAAAACTAAGAATGTTTATATTCAATAGAACGTTTATATATATTATATTGTAGATGATAGGCTTCTCAACAGCCAAAAATAAATACACCATAATACTGAAACCGCTTATATCCAAACTTACAAAATCTGAAGGTGAAAAATATATTTTAATTTGACTCTACGCTGTCAAAAATAGAAATTTTTGCAATAAAACTACAGCTATGTATATGACGATAATAGCAAGCTAATTACTCCATCACTGAGTCCGATGACCCCATTTCTCAAGAAACACAGAGCTGACAGCTAAAACTCTTTCAGTTTTCACTGACCGTCAAAATTAATAATTCAGCATCTGAAAATTGTACGGACTTTGCGTCACTGTACTAGATGAAATCACTTCATTCATTTATGGATATAAATGTCGACTTTGCTGAATCTATATGAGCTCTATCGAACAAAGTTTTTAATGAAACGGATTTTTATGTTATGTGTGAAAAAACCAAGAGCAACGATCGGTTTCTTCACACCAATGATAAGCTGTCTCAATGATATAATGGACCATCTCAATGAACACTTCACGATAACGTCTCCTCAAACAATAAAACTCATCCAATGACAGGACTCTGAGATCTTCTCCAGCGCTTTGATCCTCCTCCTTGAAGCAATGAGCTGCAAGTCTCTTCTCTGATACATGTTGAGCTTCATGACGTGTCTATTACTGATTGCATGTCTTGGAACACCTGGTCACGGCTGCGAGGCAGCTGCAGCAGGTTCCTCTACAGTCTCCTTCTTGACAGGAATGTTGAGGAACTGGTTGACATCCATCTCCTCGTCAGAGTGGGGGGACGGAGTGGACCTCTCCGGCAGGGGAGTGTCACCTTCCTCCTGGGTACCTGGCATGTTCATGTAGTGGAATCCTTGCTGCTGCTGCTGCTGTTCAGTATACCCACTCTCTGTTCCAGAGAAGTGGTTCCAGTTGTACTGCTGAGGTCTAATCTGCTGTTGTTGTTGCTGCTGCTGAGGGTGTTGTTGAGGCTTCTGGAGGTACTGTTTGTAGAGGAGGGGCGGGGGCTGGTACTGGGGCTGCAGGTGGTACCCAGCAGGGGTGTGCGAGGAGGGCGAGAACTGGTGGTGGGGAGGAGGGGCTTGCTGGGGAACCTGCTGACGATACATGCTCATCATGTTCTGATACAGGTGGTGCTGGTGTTGTTGCTGCTGCTGGTACTGAACATGCTGCTGTTGAACATGTTGCTGTTGTTGCTGGACATGTTGTTGTTGAACATGTTGCTGCGGATGGTGGTGTTGAGGGTGCTGCTGAATCTGCTGGTGATGTTGCTGTGGTTGTTGTTGTTGTTGCTGCTGCTGCTGCTGCATGCAAGTCATCTGCGACATCACTGGTTGCTGAGTTGTAGTTGCAGTAGACACAGCGGTTGATTGCTGTGTATAGGGACAATCTGTGGGTTTTTTAGCAGCAGCTTTCTTGGGTTTCTTTTCCATAGGAAATGCAATAGGGGAATGAATCTGAATGTTAATTCGTGTTTCAGACTCTTCAGGAGTTTTCTTTTTTGGTTTTCTTTTATTTGAGGGAGTAGCTTTCTTGTCTGCAGGTTTTGTAGCGGTTCCAGTAAACGTTTGTTGGATCTGTTGAGGTGTCAAATACTGTGGATACGGGGCTTGTTGCTGAAAGATAGGTGCCTGTTGGAATCCTTGTTGGTAGTACATCTGTCGAGGACCAGGTTTGATTTCTTGGTTATTTGAACTCTGGTAGGCATTCGTCTCGGCAGCACCAGAAGCTGCAGGGGTAACTTGTTGGTTAGCAGAAGGGGAGTAATAGCGAGGGTGGTGGATGGGAAACGTCTGAGGTCTCTGATCGCAATTTTCATTAGCTGCAGTGACCTGTTGGTGCATCTGCTGGGTCAGATTGCGTTGCTTCTGCTGTGCTCGGATGTTTGCAGCATGCATTTGAGAGATCTGAGCCTCTTCAGGAGTTACCGTCTTGGGTTTCTTTGCTTTCGACTTAGATGGTACAGCCTTTGGTTTTGGCTTCAGCTTTGGTCGCTGCTGAACTCTTTCAATTTGACTGGGTTGCATGTATATCTGCTGACCCATGAACCTTGGTTGTATCATCTGGGCTCCAGCGAAATAATTCTGATAGCGAGGCTGCTGCTGAAACTGAAGTTGATGATATTGCTGAGGTTGCTGCTGCTGTAAGACAACTTGCTGAGGCATTTGAGGTTGAATTTGTTGCTGTATCTGCGGCTGTATCTGTTGCTGAACTTGGGGTTGCATATGGGGCTGAATATCGTAGTTGACAGGACTCAGTAGAGTTGGGGGCGGAGTTTGTTGTATCAATTCCTGGTGTTGCGGGGTTGAAGCAGCACTTGACGGAGTGGAGTCCTCCTCCTTGACGTCAGTGGCAGTCTCCTGGTTGGGAGCTACTATGTATTGCCCCATAGACTGTACTGTAGAGGTTACCATCGGCTGTGAAGCATGTGATGTCACAGCAGAGGGCTGTGAAACCAGATACACAGCCTTACTGCCTGCAGGAATCTGCATTTGCTGCACAGGAGTCCCCTGCTTCTGCAGGAATATCTGCTGTCCGTTCACAACCTGGCCTGTGTTGCTCACCAACTGTTGTCCTGGTGCTTGGATAATTTGAGTTGCTGGAACAACCTTGGTTTGAGTTGGCAAGTTTCCTCCCGGAGGCATCTGGATAAGAAGCTGGTAGCCCTGATTGCTTTGCAGGGCTTGAGCAGGAATAGCTTGATACACTACTTGCTGCTGGTGTGGGACAGACAGACTTTGACTGTGGGAAGTCGTGCGTTTCGTTGCCTTCTTCTTTGTCTTTGTAGTCTGCTCAGTCTTCTCACTCTCAACAGAATCATTGGTAGAGTTGAGGTCCTTAGCTTCTTCCTCAGGAGTGTCAGTTGATTGAGTTGAAGGTGAGGCATGGACAGTGGGGGTGACAGTGCTTTTGCTGAAAGTCAAATACCCGTCCAATTCCATTCTCTTTCTAAGCTGTTCATTCTCCTCAATCATCCGTTGTACACTCACTGTCGGTGGCTCAATGACCCGTTCATCAATAGCCCTCAGAGCTTCAGTAATAGAGGACTTGCTAGAGGCAGGGGTTGAAGAAGTAGGCGCAGTGGTAGTGGGAGTTGGTTCAGAAGCAGCAACACTAGCAGGAGATAATATGGCAGGAGCTGCTTCTGGTGTGCGGGGAATGGGCACCTTGTAAGAGCACTTCCCATCTTCTCCCTGTGTCAGGATGGCTTGAGTGGGCCTGACACTGGACACTACCTTGGATTGCTGCCTGCTTCTCTTGTTATTAGCGTTGGAGGGGTGTACTACTTGTTGGTGGGAAGTGAGTCGGGGCAGGGGCAGTTTGAGTTGGGAAGCCTGACTGACCGGGTTGACCAGGAAGGTCTGTTGTCCCTGGTTGGGAGACATGAAAGCTTGCGGAGGAGTGTTGGTTTGCTGCGGAGGGTTGCTTGGGGCAGCAGCAGGTGGAGGGTTGGGGGGAGCAGGCAGGATAGACCTGGGTTTAGGAGCAATGTTGTTGGTTCTGTGAGTTTGGGGAGCTTGTGGCCGAGGCTGGTAGTTCTGGGGCTCCTGAGAAGTAACTGGAATGTTCTGAAACGTTCTTACGGGGTCCTCGTCATTACGGGGAGGTGACAAGGGCTTGATGAGAGGAGACCAGTTAGCTGCATTGTACTGAAACGAGGAAGGGTTAGTTAGGAATAGGATACTGTTTGACACGAAATAGTACATAACCAATCGATTTCAAATTCATTATCAATAAAATAGGATCAGTAGAAAACTATAATTGAATGGCATGATTTCATTAAGAAAGTGATGTGAATTTCGATTTTCGAATGTTTGAAGCTATTGCCACTGGCGAGTCTAACCTTCTCAGCGAATTCTTCAAGAGAGACCCCAGGGTTGGTGACATTTGTCCAGCCTCCTGATGCGGTGTCAATTGGAGGCATTGGCTGGCCGACTGGGGGTCCTGGACCAGACTTTGGAGCAGCCTTGCACATTGGGACCACTCTGTTGACTGGCCTGTTGAAGAAAGGACATAACTATACCTAGTGAGTAAGGAACAGGTGTTTATAGCCCGTAGTGTGCGGCACTTATATTACAATCAAGTACAGGGTGAGGGTTTGCTGCTGTGATATTGTGAATAATCGGATATAGTATAGTTTTGGTGAAATAAAAGTCCAGAAATAATTATTTCATATTCAAAGGATTTCAAAATGCAAAAGAAAGGCAATCTAATATCTATTCAATAGAGTAAAATTTTATCCTAGAATCATAAATGGATACATTTAGGGACAAAATTTAAATTCAACTATTTTCGGGTTGAAAGTAAGCAATAATACACAAAGATGCCATAGAGAAACTTGATTTAGAATAATGGCACAAATTAATATTAGAAAACAAAATATAGTTAAAAACAAATATCAATTATCAGAAGTTGTGTGAGCTACAGGGTATTGGGAAAGGATTAACTCAAATTAACTATCAAAGCGACACCTCAGGTCAATTCTTCATTGAAAAGAATGAGATTCGTCAACAAAGTAAACCAAAACGAACTCAATATATAAAATATTCAAAAACGTCACAGGGGTCGTCTTGTGACAAAACTACCTACTGCAATCTAGCATTCTAGAGCTCCTTGCCTAGGTTCCCTCGCCATCGGAATCTAATAAAACGATAGTCTTCTCGGCTAACGCTACAGGTTCTACTGGCTCATCATCGTTGATAACGAGGGTGTCTATAACATTTCCACCAGGTAAACCCATCATGAGATCGTCAGTGTTGTCATCTAGGATTGAGATGGGGATGTCCATTGTGCCATCTCTGATCGGGTCGTCACTGATAGTACCTCCAAGTGAAATACTTCTTCCAGCACAATCTTTACCTCCTCTACCCCTTCCTCTGCCCCGCCTGCCTGGGTAACCACCCCTATCTCCGAATATGGTGAAAGGTAGGTACTGCTCGTCAAACTCAAAGGTTCCCTCTTCAAACGCTCTCTGAAGCAAGTCATCCCGCTTCCGTTTCCTGCTGATTTCCTCTGCAGCTGAGTCGAAGTAGGGGTTGCCGGGGGGAGGTTTGTAGCTCATCAGGTAGGGGTGTGATTGTTCGGAGTGGGAGGGGTCATTCCACGCGTGGTAGGGAGTGGGGGAGGAGCTGTCACTCCCTCCTGCTCCTGCAGCACCGCCTCTACCAATCCCAGCTCCTGCTCCACCAAACTCAGCGTCTATTCCACCAATCAGAGCAGCTGCTCTAGCAACGTCACCACTCTCCCCCATGATGTCATCAGTAGCCATGGGGGAGCGGTATTTCCAGGGCTTGGGTTGGACGGTGAGGAGCCGGCCGTAGGAGGCACCAGGGAGGAGCTGCTTCCCAGCAGAGCTGCTGAGGGTATTAGCACATAGGGGATACATCGAACTGTACATGGGACTCGAAACTACATGACATTGTATACATGACACTATACATGACATTTAATACATTAGTATAACACTATACATGACATTCTATACAGGACACTATACATGACATTCTATACAGGACAAACTATACATGACAAACTATATGTACTTTAGAGGCGTAAGACGAACACGCAGACAATATAGAGCCCTGCGCGAGCAGGGCTCTATATAATATTTAAATGTCGACAGCGAAGCTGGAGACATTTAAATAATTTAGAGTGCGAGGCGAAGCGAAGCTGAGCCGAGTGCTCTAAATCATATTTCTGCGGTGAGTTTGAGCCTCTAAAGTACTATAGTAGTCGAACGGTGTACATGACACACCCTGTACACAACAAGCACACATTACCTTATATGGTAATAATAAAAATGCTTGTTTACACAAAACAAAAAAGCGCATAACTCAGCCGTTTTTTTGAGCAATTTTGATCAAATTTTCAGGATATTACGGGCAACATATGACCAATATAATCCTGGAGTAGCTAACATTTTGACCTCCAGAAATTGAGATATGACAAATAAACTGGTGTTTTGTTTTAAAGTTACCGCTTAATAAGTGGCTTTTCGGTCATAACTCCGCTTCTGGGGCTCAAAAATGAATCTAAACTTCACTGAGATGTTGCTTATATCTAGCTCTAAATATCCTGAAAGTTTCAAAAAACCTCGGAGATATGCGCATTTTTGTAACGCAAATACAAAGGTCGCATAGATTTACATTTAAAGTTGTAAGTCATAACAGACACATGATATAAACGCGTGTAGAACACGACTCTACGCATATAGTACTACCCTCTATATCGGTCAAAACTTGTCGTGAGACTACTATATAATATACATGACACCCTGCAAGACACTATACATGTCGATCTCACGACTCATTTTCTCGGATTATTTTAACTCCACCGTCCACGAACAGATTTAGGAGTTATGTTAGGGTTACAGTTAGGATGTTGGGTAAGATTAGAGTTAGATAAGAGTCAGGACAGAGAGATTAATTAAGTGCCCTGAGGTCAAATATTGTACATACATACAATGTACAACATACAGTATAAACATACAGTATAAACATTGTACAATATACAATTTACAATATACAACATACAATCTACATTAATTGTACAATATACAACATACAATTTACATTGCACAACATAAAACATACAATCTACATTTTTACACTGTACACCATACAATGTACACAGGGCAGCGCTTGCACACGGTATACCGTCCAAACCGATGCACTCACTTGGAGTAGTTGGAGAAGCTGCCGTAACCCTTGTTCATCTGCTTCTCAAACTGGTAGCTCTTCTTCGCCATCATCTTCTCCTCCTGTGTCAATCGCTCATTCTGCGGGGCGAGAAAACGTCATGAAAAAGGGTAACTATTATCTGTATGAATATGTCTATCAACAGGGGGCGAGAAATCTTCATAAGAAAGGGGGGGTATCTTAAAGAATATTGCTATCAACATTGGGGCGAGAAATCTTCGTAGGGAAGGGCTATCTCTATGGATATTTTTATTAACAAACCACAGTACAGAAGTGCTGTGATTTGATATGTTCATAGCTCTGTGTTACACATAAATACGAGTCCTTAAATCCGAGTGAAGGTTTTATGATGAAACCTAAGTAGTGTGAAACTGGAATTTCATAGTGCTCCGACATAGTCCGAAGACTGAAGGTTTTACGAAAAATTTTCGCTATGTTGATACAAGATATTTAACACCGTCGGTATTAAAATTTAAAGCGTTTAACGATCAACCCTTTGATCAGATACCGCAACTAAAAGTCAGGTAGAAGCAGAAAGTGTCGTCATTTTCATGGATTTCTATGGCAAATCGGTGACGATAAACTGTCAACGTTTCCGGGGCACCTCACACAAAAAACTGCTGGTATGCAATCATCAGGAGTAAGTAACGCACGTCGTACCCATCATCAACAAACTGTACTTCAAACAAACTGACACCAACAAAATCAAAGATTGCTAGAGAGAGCGTGAGAGTGTGTGTGTAGTCAGAGCAAGAGTAGTTGTACACACAATATTATGTGATAATATTATGCAGTTATATGCACTTATGTTAAATGGATTCCATCGCTTGAGAGAAGAAGAGAGGTGGTGGAAAGTTCCAAATTTAGAAATCAGCAAGTTGTAATACAACAAACACACAGCATGAATCACACACTCTCTCAGCAGGAGAATGCGGCGTGGGCATGAGACAAAGGAACCACACACACAGGTATCCTATCAGCACAGGAAGTATAGGGGCGGTGTGACGTCATCAACTCACCGCGTTACGCTATCATAATGACGTCATCACAACCGCTTGTTTTTGCGACATCGACCATACCCGTGTGTGTGTGATGGTTTATGGGAGCATATTCTAAATCCTAATATCATGAGTGGTACCGCTATACGGATAGAACTTTATGTGAAAATCCACCGCTCATTATTGAGAGTCTGGGAGAGGCGCTAAGACTGTATATATAAATGACTGTATCCACCACTTGACATTCATTCAACGGTTGATGTATGTAGTACAGCGGATGTACAATGTACATTGTACATTGTACATTGTGAAGTGTACATACACTATACAGTCTCGATATCACTAAAGATCCAGGATCAATGAAATTATAGAACACTGTACATCTCACTATCCCTGCAAACTGTCAAAAAAGCACACATTCACCAAAACCTCATCAGATCATATGCAAACAGATCACCAATAACAACTTAACAAGCGGGCCAACACCCATCAAGCAAGGGTATTCAGAACTGAATAAATCCAATATTAACATCATGACGTAATTCAATTAGAATTACGTCATGATGTAAATGCTGGATTTAGAGTCATTCTAATGACGTCACTCCCTTTCATACGACATGAAACATGACGTGTGCGACATTTACAGCGTACACTGTGTCAAAAAACAATAAAATACACTTCTGTAGCAAAAAACAACCTTATTATTATTAAGAAGTTTACAAAGGTTGTTCCTGAGAAGAATTTCATCGAATAATGAGAAACATAGAAATTAATTGAAATTTAAGTGAGATCATCTAAAACTGACGAGTTAGATAGAAAGTGCAATCAAAAGTCAGCTTTTTGAACGTGTTCAAAAGTGAAAGTGAAGGCGTGTTAAAAGTGAGAGACTTGTTTTATTTGAAGGATTAAGTGAGACAATGTTTTGAAATGCCACGTAGTAATATATGATGTAAGCGCTGAAATTCTCAACTCGTCAACTAAATAAGTAGGTAAATAATAATTCATGAAGTACATTTATTAACTGCATTATAACACACATAACGTTTTAGTACCTTGTTTTCGATGAGCAAGGACTCGTGAGTGAAGGGGGCTGCAGTGAGCAAGTCCACGTTCCTCTCAACAACACTACGTAGTACGGTGTCACTGATGTCAGGGATTTCCTGAGTGGACACGGGGATCAGATGATGGGATCAGGTGAGGGGGTTAGGTGAGGGGATCAGGCGATGGGATCAGGTGAAGGGGTTAGGTGAGGGGATCAGGCGATGGGATCAGGTGAGGGGATCAGGTGAGGGGATCAGGTGAGGGGATCAGGTGAGGGGATCAGATGATGGGATCAGATGATGGGATCAGGTAAGGGGATCAGATGATGGGATCAGATAATGGGATCAGGTGATGGGATCAGATGATGGGTTAGGTGATGGGATCAGGTGAGGGGATCAGGTGATGGGATCAGGTGAGGGGGTTAGGTGAGGGGATCAGTTGATGAGATGCGAGGATGGGAGATCAGGAGATCCGGGAAGAGTGACGTCATCAAGTGAGAAGAGGGGGAGCAACTATTAAAGCAGGAACTAAAGTGCCGGCTTTAAAGTGAAAGGACTCACATCCTTCCAGGAGGGGGCGGAGTCCTCGTCCGGGTCGAGGGAGGTGGGCACCATCTCCAAGTTGTCGGTGTTGCTTACAATCTCCGAATGACAGAACTGCTTCTCCACGTTCTGCTCATCCACCACCCGGCTGCTCATCCCCTGCTTCGTGATCTGACAAGAAAAGGAGATTAAATCCCCCCTCCATTACCGGATAACCCAGTCCCCCCCTTACAATGTACGGTGATTAAATTCCCCCTTTATAACCCTTCCCCTTACAATATACGGTGATAACATTCCCCCTTTTTTACCCCATTCCCCTTACAATGTACGGCGGTTGAATTCCTTCACCCCCCTCATTTATTACCCCTTCTCCCTTACAAATTCCCCCTTTCTTACCCCCCTTGCGCGCTGATTGGTCAAAGCTCAACCCGCTGTGGGAATATTCTGTAGAATTTAGATAATGGTGATTTGTTTAAAGGGTTTGGCAATCCAGAACAAGGGGAAGATAAAAGAGGACAGTCGCTGTTCGCAAGCTGTTCATTGAGTGGTAAGATAGAAGGAATATATTCTAAACATTGAAGGAATTATTCTAAATATTTCCTTGTAGCCTTTTCCGCAGGAGCGTGTGAGCAGCATAATTAAACCTCCCATTGTTGTAAGCTTGCTACCACCCCATAGGCAGGAGTTTCATGAGGTGTGAGACTAACTCAATTAGAAACTTATTAAAATACACACTCTCCCTCCTGCTAAGGTGTACAGACAGATGTGCAAAGAATACATTATACACTCGTATACATTGGTGTATACATTCTGAAGAAAATACACTTAATCAGGACACCTCAAAACAGTTTCGCGAAACCTTTGAATTCTGATTTGCTTTAGCGTCTGCCATATTTCGAGAACTCTGCCGAGAAAAACATGACGTTGATCACATGACATAAAAACCTTTAAATTAAAAACAATATACTGTTCAATTCTGGAATAAAATAATGTTTTTTTTTAGAGAAGGGAAAATAATAATATAAACAGCAAAAAAAACGTTCATTAAAAATATTAATAACGGCGGGTTTTTTCCCCCAAAAAGGCGCGGCTGCTTGATTTACATTTTCCCAGATCATACCGGACTTTAAGGAATAAATGGCTTTAATGGTTTTGGTGGTAATCCTGGTATTGAAAACCCTAACGGGTGCCGAGAAAACCTGCCCGAGTATAACCACAACAAATGACAGGGGGGGGAAAAGGGTTTAAAAATTTATCATAAATCCCCATTGCCTTTAAAAATTAAACCTTTTTGGGGGGTAGGAAAAGAAAAGAAGACTTCAGTTGTAGGAGGGGTTTTTTCGTAAAGGATGAATAGTATAAAATATACTGATGGGGTTGGGTAAAAGCCACAAATTTTTCCCAAATTTCTGAAAAAAAAACCTTGCACCTGCACAGGTAATCATTTTTGAAAGGGGAACATGAAACTTTTTAAACCACCCCTATAAAATGCAAGCGGGGTGGGGGATAAAACATTCCCCTTGAAAAACTGTTTTTTGTATTCTGCATGAGATCTCGTACCTTTGGGACTGAGGGGTTGAAAGGATCAAAGGAGCCAAAATATCAACTACCGGGACTACCCGGGAAATTACTGGCACACACTGGACTCAATATATGGGCATGCCGTTTGCAAAGGCATTAGTGGAAAAAACAGAAAAATATCCTTTTCCCGATATAAATTGACCCATTCTAAAAAGAAATGACGTACTCCCCTTCAAAATTTAAAATGAGCTCCATTAGCCCACTTCAGCACAAGAGGAGATTTTTAAAAATTGTCCCTTGGAAAGGACCAGTTCCAAAGAATTTCCTTTTACCCCAAACAACGCTCAAAAGGAATTGTCATGTTTACCACGATAACTGGGGCCGCCCGCAGTCAGCGCATATTTTTTAAATTTAAAAAATCATTGGGCGGGGAGCTGATGATGCTGCGAGAAAACCCCGATAATAGGTTTAAATTTTTTAGTTCTGTTTTCAAATGTGGGGCCAAATGGTTTGGGGGGGACTAAAATGCGTTTGGGGTTATTTACCGGGATTACTTGAGGAGCTTTTTAATCGGAGGGCGAATCCGAAACAATTTGATATTTGGTACAAGATCAAAAAATATTTTAAAATAGTGGCCTGAGAAAAATTTGAACAATGAAGTTTATTTAAACAGACTGAAAGGCCCGGGAAAAAAAATTGAGAAGGGGGGGTTAAAAAGGGAATAACTATTAAATTTTCAACCCCCTTTTTAAGTTGTAACTCATCTTTAGTACGTACTCAAGTAGGATAACTGATTGTAAGTACCTGGCAATAGGTACCTAAGTTGGGTACCAGGTACCTCCATAACCCAGTGTTACGGCTACCGCCACAGATATTGTCACGATCTCTTCTTTCTATCAGTACATTACTCTCAAAACCCATACAACTATGAGAAGAAGAAGAGCTATATTATTCTGCAACATGTTAAGTGCTCCAGTCACTAGTCAGATCTGTCTTCTACCCCACACTGCAACAATGTTAGATTTAACTGCATTCTTTCCAGTAGTGCAGCTGTTAAAAGGAAGCAGGTTTTTTGTACGGTTAACCGCGTAACGGTCATAAGCTAAGAAGCGACAAGGGCAGAGGTAATGGGACAGTCGGAGCAATTGGCTACCCAGTTTTAAACATAACTGGGAAATATGTCTTGAGTATCTTTCTTACTGAACATTCGGTAATAGCGACTACATTGGTGAATATTCATTAACTGAAGCAGGGTCCTGATGCATATTCCCAACACTTTAAACAATTTGTAATCCCAGAGCTTCCCAGCCCTGCTTACACACACTCAGACTCAGAAGTTAGAATTCACAGACTGCTTTGCGAGTCTCAGTGGAAGCCTCACAGGTGAGACTA
>WFMF01000687.1:0-11743 GCA_011033025.1 Beroe forskalii | reverse complement strand
TGCGGCTCCGTTTGATTGCCTTGGTAAATGATGATTCTTATCTTACTCATATATAAGCATATTCGTAGAACTACTGGGAATGGGGCTGTCAAGACTCAAGCCTTCTCAAGGGGTGGGGTTTAGTTTAGACGTACATTCCTGAACTTTGTTGTTGTTTCAATAGAAGAGTAGAGGAGAAAGTCAGCTCTCAGAGTTTCTTTTGGTGATCAAGTGTTAGAATGTTCTTTGCCAATTTATAAGTGAGTTCTTTGAATTCATACTGCATATACTTGGTTTTTTGTTATCTTGAATGCTTGGGCTCCCAACATATCATTTTTATGGACGCCTCACAAGCGTCAAGCGAGACTGTGGATCTTCAAGAATCAAACTTTTCAATTTTAAATATAACCTTGCCTCTTCTTTTGGAAAACTTCTATGGGAAGTTAGCACACCACTCAACAGACATAGGAATAAAAGTGGGTCAATGTCATCAATTGACCACCCTTGTTATTAAGTTGTTGACCATAGTGTAAAGTCGTTTACCATGATACTAGACAACGATACCCCTCGTTTATCACTTGTTAGGTAGTTCTATTTACCCAGTCTGTGATGGTAATTAACATCCAATCGCTTTGTTTTAATATATAGTGTGCTTATCGGTTTAATAATAATATATAAGCTTCATTTATCAGAGCTAAACAATAGCTGCGATTGAATATTTATTCGTTAGACACATATAGGACACGTGTGCACTCGTAGAGTATATAACGGAAAATTTTAATACTAATTTTATAGCTGTGAATTTGAATTAGTTCTAAATTCTTTCATATATTGGCGAATATAGAAAATTTGAATACTAAATTCTTTATTACATTGAATTCCATCGTATAAGCAGTTACCTAACTGGGTTGAGTGGGAGTATTTAAGTTCTTTAGTTGCACCACGGTCTACGGCAGTTGCGTGACCAAGTTTATCTTCTGAGTGGAGCCCATTCGTATGATCATAGTTTGCCTTGGTATTTGACATTTTTAGGGTCTTTTTTCTTTTGAGTCGTCTCATCATTCATATGATGAGCGGAACCTACTGCCTAATCGTACAGTGATGATTGTTTGCTTTGATTGTTTTTACTTTTCATGAGTCATATTATCTTCGTGAGGATGGATTTTTAAAAGATGTGTGGAACTGAAAGATTAACATCCCGTGCAATTCTCTACTAGAATCCCTTAGTATCAGGTGGTGAAGCCCTTTCGGACGCCGATTGAGCGGGGGCGCTCATTCGGTCATTTGACTACTTGACGAGCCCGGCACATTTCAAATCCGCGGCTTGTACTACTGTGTGTAAAACTGAGAGTTTGAAAGTATCGCTAAAGGCAGTTAGTACTGTGAGTGTGAGAGTGTATTGGTAAAGTGTATTGACTCCTTGAGTAATACTCAATACGCTTTACCAATGGGTATTGGTGATGGCAGTAAAAGTGGTGATGCAACTCTCTGTAACTGAGTAACTGTACAGAAAGAGGTAACTCTAAGACTGTAGATACTCCTGATAGCAACCAGGTGCGATCTCTTCCCCAGACTCCCGCTATTTTACACCGATTAGATCCCCTAATACCCCTCCCTCGCAACATCGCCTGTCTGATGTCATCAATTCACCATTCTAAATCCTGATAATGACGTCACTTTAATCTGCCTGTTTTGGAGGTTGTGATCTATAATGCCCTCTGTTTCAAGGTATTTTCAGGATCTTTCAGTCACCCTTTTCTCCCTTTTGTAACTGATCTGAGCATTTCTTCGTGAAATTCATCGTAATTATATTAACTTCTCGTGATACGTTTTACACTGTGATCGTCTGACATTAAACTCCGCGCACGAAATATAGGCGGTTAATCGTAATCAACTTCCTACATTGTGTTATGGAAATGATGACATCTTAACCGCCTATTTTCCGCTAGAGCATATCAAATTTGGGTTCGCATAAAGCATCGCAGCGTTATCTGCCCTTTTGTGTGTTTTGTTTCTACCCTTGTTTCGAAATTGCCATATTTTTACACCCCACAGAATTTCAAAATTGCGGCATCATCATAAATTAAAGCAGAAACATGGAAATATTGAAGAAAATCCCCAGTTTTTCGAACTCCCAAGACCCAAAATGTCGATCTGAACAATAAATCAATAATTACGTCACATATAAAAGTATGTCTCGTGAGGTAATTTAGTGAGCATAAAGCTTCGCTCCGTAGGCCTTTTGTGTGTTTTGTTTTATCCTTGTTACTTTGTTACAAAAGTACAAAAAACCTAGTTACGTAATTAGGTACATACGCTATAATATCTTGTATATTATATTCTACAAAGGGAAAAGTATGACATGATGGAAACCTATAGGCTATTTGACCTCATCAATTCTCCAGATTAACCTATGATAATGACGTCATCATCAGTTGCTTATTGTCCGTACAAGAAGTGGTATATAACGCCTGTTTGTAACCTTTAAAAGTCTCTAAAGCTCGTTTAAACTTTGCAGACGTGTCGGACCCACAATGTTCAGTTTTAGCTTTAATCACTCATTCGCGGAACTTGGTATCTATGACGTCGTAAATTCAACGTGGTGAACATATAAAACCAACGTCACTCTTTTTCAGCCGTCAAAGGTATCTTTACCAAGTTCTGATGTTGCTTTCATCTTTTCAAAAAGTATCTTGACCCGGCTTGACCAGTTCCAATGTTGCTTTCATCGTTTCAAGAAGTATCTTTTCAAGATCTGATGTTGCTTTCCTCTTTTCATTGTTTACTAATATCCTACGCCTAAGTTTCTATGTTGATCTTGACCAAGTTCCTCTTCAGAACTAGCTATTACTATATTTTCCAGCAATGTTTTGTGTTCTGACTCTGTTCTATTTCTGTACCCGCGTTTAGTAGCAGCACCCACGTTCAATGTTGCTTCTATACTTGAGATTAATTATAAGCCGATGCAATGAATGTGACCGCGTAGAATGGGTCCCTTATCCGTCCGTATATCTGTTCGTAGGTATATAAGGATGATCCATAGGAGACATCCATGCGTTCATTAACGGTCTTCCGCGTTTCTGCATGTGACTGTAATATCGCCTTGATGATAATCAGATATGCCGAATAGAGTTTTGCCATAAAATAAGTTTGTAGTCAGTATAATTAATGAAGTTGAATATAGTTTATAATTAATCAAGTTTGCTAGTATTTCTTTTGTGTGTCGCTAAAGGTGTAATTTTTGTTTGCATCGGTTATTTCTTTTGTTCAAAGCTTCAAATGAATTTATTATTTTGTTGGTTGTTAGTTAGTATTCCGACATCCATAAGCGAAGGCATGAAGGATTTCAGCTTGTCAAGATAGAAATATATCGAATTGATGAATAATCTTCTATTCTTCTGAATTAGGTTTGAGTGACTTCTATTCACCAAACCGTGCGATTCTGTTGAATATGTATCGAAGATTCATCATACTTCGCTCATGATTTAAAAAGTTGTTCTTCACGACTGTGTTTCGAAATTCGCAGTTTCGTATCTATCGATATTTGATAAGTTGATACGATCTTTGGAATCGCTTCTCGCTGCTTTAGATTTAGATTTTCGTTATTCTTGCTTATTTCCTCGTAAACTGAGAGTTAATTACACCTATCTGCCTCAAACATTTTAACCCTATTAATTATTTGAGTCGATTCCCCACCCCAGAGACCATGTCCTCAGCAACCTCTCCCATCCCACAAGTGGACCAGTTCCTGGGGTGCGTCTCCCTCTGCTGCATCCTCTTCGGAACCCCCCTCAACCTCCTGTCCTTCTTCATGTTCAAGAAGCAGAAGAGAACAGCTACCTTCACTGTCCACATGGTTATTGCTGCTACTGATACCTGGATCTCCTTCAACGCCTACCCGCTGTGTATGACCATGTTAAGTGGAACCAGAGACCCTCTCCTGTTTGAGAACACTCTGTTCCAGACTGCTTGGGGAGTGACTTGGGAGCCTTTCGTCTACCTTGCCATCTACTTGGTGCTGGTTATAAGTGTCCTCAGATCCATTAAACTGGTGAAAAGGCTGAGTGTCATCAAAGTGAAGTATGTGGTTATAGCCATTGCCAGCTACGCAGCCTTCCTGGTCATCAGGATCACCATAGTCCTTGGGTTCTTTGGGAAGTTTGTCATGCCTCCGGACAGCATCTACCCCTTTATTGAGATGAACCCGCCCATAGACCTCTACATCGCCATAGTCTGCCTTGCCTTCCCCTTCTTTCCCATCGTCGCATCCGCTCTTATATCCACCTTTGTGTTAAGATCTCGACAAGCACAAGCGGTTAAAGCCAAGACAAAGAAGCTAAAGAACCAGGCCACAGTGACAGTCCTGATCTTCACTCTAGTCTACATCGTCTGCAACATTCCCATCCTGCTCGCCTGTGTCTGGTTCAGTGTCTTTCTTGCTTCTTCCTATGAAATCAACATCTTCCTGCCTGGCTCCGAAGTCTTCCTGGACCACTACATCTGGCCTCTGTGCTACGTGGTGTTAGTCCAGCTGAATGCTGCTATCAACCCCATCATCTACCTCATCAGAATGACTTGGTTTAGAGCATCAGTTCTAGAACTCCTGGCTCAAGGCAGAGTACACTTCCCTACTGCCTTCATACAGAACTCAATGTGGAGTGATGGGGATAAGACTACTGGCACAGCGCCAAAGAATAACAAGAACCGGCTACCAAATGTCCTGCCTGAGTGCTCCAGATCGGGAGGGAGTGAGGGGAAAGTGGAGTGTTCCAAGTCTGGGAGTGAGGGGAAGGATGTGAGTGTCAGTTTCAGGGGGCACGATTCTATTGTCATTGAGAATGAGTCAAGTAATAGACAAAGTGAGTCAAGTCGAGATGTGGTAAGTGTTAGTATCAGTCCTGTTGAGAGAGTAAGTCCTGTTGAGAGGATTGTGAAGAACGCTTCTGTCAAGGAAATAGAGGTTGAGATTAATAACTCTTCTGGTGTTGAACCTGGTGTCAAGGACAGTGTAACTGTACCATCAGACGGTATCACAATCAATAGAAACACTGACAACGGACATGAACTAGTTGATGACAATGAAAGTATAACTGGTCCTATTGATAGGATAGATCAGACTAGTGAACTTGCTTCGAATAGTATGGTTATCCAAAACCCTGAGGCGGATTACCCAGAAAGAACGTGATTTTAAATGCTCTGTTATTGAATTTACCCACTAATTGTGACCCAATTATTAGCCAATAAAGCATTAATTCATTTTCTGACTTAAATTTTGTTGATTTTTGAATTAAAGTTTACAGTATAGGTATGAATACATTTTTATTTGTTGAAACGTACTATTTGTCATATAATAAGCACAATGATATAGTTATTGATTCCAAGGTTTTTCTTTTGGGCTACACCCCCAAATTATGAATAACTTCGTCGGTCTTTAGTTTTTCAGACAGTTCTGAGGATTAACAAATTATCCGAAAATCACAGGTGTTAATGAAAGTGCCTCAAACGCCCCCAAAATAAAAATAAAATTAAAAAAAAACCTTGGATGAGCCAGTGTATTTGTGTATCGTAGCATGCAAAATGTACATAGACGATTTATTTATAATTATTCTTATCAAATCAATTCAATCTTTATTTCTTTTTATTCAAATGTTCATTCAAATCTGGCATTCAACTCAGTCGTATGATTTTAATATTCAGCTTAATAAATTGACCATGTTTAAAGATTTAATTTAACGATAATATCTTTGCCTTATTGCCATTGACCATGTTGTTAGAAGATTGTACAACCACTTGAATGGATTTACTGTAAATAACGAGATCATACTTTTGAATTGTTCAGTTGTTATAGAAGTGTATAGTTTTGTCAAAGACACGGAAAAGCAAAAGTTTCGTAACAGTTTGGGTTGTGGGCAGTGGGTTGTAAAGGGGTTATGATTGTGTGCTTTTCAATGAATCAATGATTCTTATTCTTGGTTTTCATTTGTCAATTTCAAATGTTAATAACCCCACTTCTTAGCCCCCTGTAATAAGCGGTTACATGTCGAAGTGGTGACCGTATACCGCAACTTACATGGTCGAGGCGACAGCCGAGACTGTGTGAGTTGGATAATGGACGAGGCGTGCCGAGTTCATTATCGAAGGTATACGGTCACAGCTGAGATCATGGAACCGGATTATACCCCGACCGGAAACAGCTGGGACCTACTATTTTCTCGCCAAACAACAGTATTTCTTCCCACTCGGGTCTGACGACCCTCGTCCGGATTCAACGCTTAAGTAGATTTTCGAGTGCTCCTTTATAAAATCAAATTTCATTTTAACCAATTTTGCACTGTAGGACCGTATAACCAAACTTACACGGTCACTAAACAAGCTGGGGCTGTTAATCTCAGGACACCCATGATCTGTGTCACAACATCAGGGGATACCCCTCACTGGTGCTCTACACCCCCAATGGAGGTAAGCACTGAGCAGTCTTAATGAATAATTTAAATTATTAATTATTCAAAAGTAATAAAAATTAATAATTTAAAAAGTAATTATATTAGTTAGTCTGAATTGGTTCAAGACTTTTTCCCCTCCTCTCACCTTCTTTAAATTCAATTTCATTCAATGTCTCCTCTGAACTTTGTCAATGACGACACATTGTACTTACCATTTTGTACTCAGTAACAAATGAAGGCAGTAACTTTGCAAAGGAGGAGCGTGTACTCTAGCCATATCATTCAAGATCGAGTACTGGCACTTTTTGCCAGTTTTACCCAACCCTTTTCCTGTCCCATTGTTACGAAAAAAAGTGTATTTTGAAGTGATACAAATTGAAAGATGTACATCTGCCGCTCCATTCATCCTTTTGTGAAGTAAATGAAAATCTAATTACATCTCTTTAGCTGGACAAAAAGGTGCTAATGAGTGAGCCTTTTTTAGTATAACAAAGGCACAGAAACTTCGTTCTAAGAATAAAAGGTGTCGCGTTGTGACCTCATTATCACTGTTTAGAATGGGAAGTTGATGACGATCATATACCGCATACTTTTTACGCTCAACATGTAACTTCCTTACATAGTATGATTACATTTCTGTCTTGAGAAGTTCAGTTTGAAGAAAAAAGAGTTGATTTTATAGATCGAGTGTTTGGAATGGCTTTCTCTGGTAGGTATAATCGAAACTTTGAAATGGGGTTGGATTTAAGGATTTACCATTTCATCATTTCTTGACATGAATAAGAACGGGGGCCTAACGTCAGCAACTTGATTTCAGTTCTCTGCTGATGAATTTATAATTACACAGCTGTGATGGATTTCACCTAGGAAATTATTGTCTAATTAGGCACCTCGGATATTTTACGTAGGATAGGTTGCGTAAGAAAGCAGATTGATGTGCTCTAATACTTGGGGCACTCATTTAACGAGTTGAATCACTGAACGGATGAGGTTCCAGAGCATTCAAGTATCAATGCTATGGCAGTGGATTATGCAGATATATGCTAAATCTATGAACTGATAAAAGTGATAATCGGGGGTAATAACAAACAATACATTAGACTCCCCACAGTATGGTAACACCTGTTATTTGAATCTTAGCAATTGTCACAGAAAATAGTAAGATAGGATGCCAAGTACCAATTCTTCTAACTGAACAATTCGTTCAATTTACGCTGTAAAACATGTTATCACTGTCCATAACCCAATCAATTATTAATTCTAGTGACTACAATCCAATCTGAAACAGTGAAAAACGTTCAAAACCCATTAACTGAGTAACTGACGGAAAAACCCATTCCAGGCAGAATGCTTCAAACGAAAAACACATAAACTAAAACCTCACAGTTTTTGGCGTCAAACCAACCCTGAACTTTTGCAACCTTATAATCCCTACCCCACTCTAAACCCTAGCTCTGTGCGTCAACCCCTTGTAACCCCTACCCCACCCTCCCAGGCAGGTCTGAGTACCGAGGTGAACGTGACGTTGACACCCTCCTAAAACACGTGATGACCAACCTCCCTCCTGCTCCTGTTATAGTTATCTTCGAGACTAACTTCAAACGAGCTGTGGCTGAAATCAACTACCCCTGGCTAGTCAGCTTCTGTTACCAAGGCGACGGTGAGTGGGGGGTTTTAACTATGATTTGTTTGTTTTTCAGTTGTTTGTAAACGTTTTCGTTTGTTCTGTTTTGGTTTAGTTGGTTTATGTTTCTCGGAAGTGGATAATATTGACGCGAATAAAGAGAAGAGCTGTATGTTCAATTTATGGAAATTCTGTCACTATGTAAGCCATCAATCAGGCGTTCAAAAGATTGGAGAACCAGCAATCAATAAGTTTGTATGTTTGTTGAGTGTCTGTAAAGAATTGGGTAACACTTTATTTCGTGTTTCATGAGAACAAAATCTTGTGATTGATTTGTGATGAACTTTGTTCATGTTTTGGCTGTGATCCCGCTGACAGTTTGTGTTTCTTATCAATGTGTTTCCCATGAAAAATTCCTGAAAAGTTGTAGCATGAGTCTCTTGTAGCTTAGTTGCAACAATGAAATCTAACAATACATAGAAACTTACCATTTTCCTCTAACCCACTCCTAATCCTGTAACTTTATAAACGTATAACCCACCCCAGATTGGGTGACCCCCAAACCCACCCCAAATTCTCAAATTGTGTGACCCTCTAACCCACCCCAGATTGTGTGACCCTCTAACCCACCCCAGATTGTGTGACCCTCTAACCCACCCCAGATTGTGTGACCCTCTAACTCACCCCAGATTGTGTGACCCTCTAACCCATCCCAGATTGTGTGACCCCCAAACCCACCCCAAATTATGTGACCCTCTAACCCTACCCCAGATTGTGTGACCCTCTAACCCACCCCAGATTGTGTGACCCGGTCTGTGTTAGACAGAGTGTCCCTCTCCCTAAAGAACATGGTGTACGTTGGTTCAGTAGAGTGTGACTCTAACTCCATACTTTGTGATAAGCTGCCTGGCGGGGGCGGTACCTCGGGCATGCTGTTCTTCCAGGGTCTACAGCCGAGTTACTCTGTGGAAATGATAATGGAGAAGGGAGTGGTGAGTTAATCTGGGGACTGGGAGTTAGGAGTTTTAGGGAATGTTTCTTTTACTTCGCTTCATGTTTAGAACATCCTTTCGTTCACCAAATTTACTAAATATAAATGGTTTTTGTCCTTTCATACTTTCTCACTAAGCAGTAAGATTCCTAACAATCTGCTTTTCAGGCCATCAACTCACTGAACACCCAAGAAATTGTGTTCAGTGTTTTAAAGAATCTTCCTGAGCCTGAATACATCTCAGATTCTAAATTTAAGGTAAGTTACAAGACACATGATATCATTTAATTTGTTCTTGCGACGTGGGACAAGACTCTAGGACCAAAAAACGCATATTTCATATCTTAACCGCCTAATCACATATCAATGCTATACGTTATCACAGGAATTGCATGACCAAGCTACAGGAGGACAGATTAACCCTCAAGTGGTGATTCTCAGCAAAAGCGGAGTCCCTCTGGAATTCATTAAGCTCATGGGGCAGCTCAACAACCAGAAGGTAATGAAAGAAGTGGAAACAAGGAAGTTACAAACGTATATAAACTTCTGAACCCTGATAAGCCTGTGTCGCAGTGGCAAATTTTGGTACCTTTACTGTACTAAAACGGCGCGCGCGGATTTTATTTTGTGATCTCTTTTGCGCGTGCCGCCAGTCAAATCAAATTCGCGCGCAGTAAAAGCGCGCGTAATTTGTGTCGTTTTACTCCTCGAATACGCCACGTAAGTTAACCGTTCATTTGCAGCGATTTCGCAAACATACGTGTCCAACTATGATTACACCAACAAAATAATTTAATTGTTAGATCACAGCTTTGATCTAATTATGTAGACAGGCTGTCTAACATTCAATCATAACAGGTAGCTCACTAATCACTATAATATCCAAACATCAAGTCATCAACTTTAATTGTTGGATAGTATGAGACGAAACTGAATTAGCTCATCCCCATTTCAGCTCCATCAGTTAGACTGCAATACTCACAGTAGCACCTGTGATGGCATGTTCGCCACCCGCTTCCCGACCCTGTTCGTTATTAAAGAGGGAGGCTACGAGCGATATCATGGTATGTATGAAACAATGAACCCAGCATTCTTTGCTTGGCATAATGCTATAATTGATGGCTCTAAAAGTAAAACTCACTCATTTTGTCTAACTTCCTTGACAAAATACCCCCTCCCTCCCCTCTGAAACCCTTTCACCCCCTCCCCAGGCCGTCAGGATGCAGCTGACATGGCAGGTTTCATCAGAGAAAGCATCGCATCCCCCTTAGTAGAGCTGACTGCAGCCTCCTTTGAAAATGTCAAAGACTCCACTTCTGTCATTGACTTCTACGCGCCCTGGTGTCCACCATGCATGCGGCTGCTTCCTGAGTTGCGAGCTGCTGCTAAGGAACTGCCTCATCTTAAGTTTGGGAGTGTGGACTGCACGGCACACAGCCAGTTGTGTACTCAGGTTAGAGAGGATAGGGGAGGGGATACTGATTAGACTCAGAGTACAACACAGCCAGCTGTGTACTAAGGTTAGAGGGGATGGGGAGATGAGGGGGAAAGGTACCGAAAATACTCAAAGTGAAAGGAAAATCTTTTGAATCCAGCATTAATCCGGTTACATTTTGATTACCTCTAACATATCCTAAATGTCCATCCCTCTCAGCTCTCCATCAAGAGCTATCCCACCATGGTCATGTTCAACTCCTCCAAGCCTCACTACACCACGGGATTCAAGGACAAAGACGACATTCTGGGCTACATTGCTGACATTCTCAACCCTCCTGTTATAGACCTTGATTACAATGCTTGGGTCCTCAAGATCAACAACAAACGTTCTGATGAGGTACGTGGCATGCGAAGGGGTGGTCACAGGGTCGATTTAGAAAGTAAAAACTGAACGTTCATAAGACGACCAAATTAGGCCAATAATGCAAATTAACCTTTTAATTTGATCACGTAAATATTTACTTAAAATTGTTCCATTCAGCACGTGATTTCAGATTTAAACTTCACTAGCTGCATCCAAATGTATGCTAAACCCTTGACAGGTTTGGTTTGTGGACTACTATGCGCCGTGGTGTGGACCTTGTAGACAGATACTACCGAACTGGAACCAGTTCGCTAAGTCCGTCGCACACTGGGACAAAACATTCGTTGCTAAAGTCGACTGTACCACCAACCAAAGGGCGTGTATTCCGGTTCTTGAGATATTCTCTGACTTTGATTGCATTCTAAAGTATCCTTCCTTGTGTTTCGAATAGCTGAGGCTCCCTGAGATGTAATGATGTACAAAAATCTTCCAATACTTCCACTACCAATTTTACAGTTTATAACCCTTCGGAATAAAACCCTAAATAACCCTTCAATACAGGCGTGTGACTCTGAGCGAATAGAGTCCTACCCTACTCTCCGAGTATACACAACAGGGAACCGAGGCAGGAATCAGTTCTATCAGTACAACGGGTGGGGGCAACTTAACGATATCAAGGGGTGGGCGATGCAATACCTTCCTCTCCAAAGTGGTGAGTTAATTGGTTTTTGCTCTCTTGAGGTCATTCATAATCGATAATTTGGTGGAAATTTTAACTTCTTTCTTACTCCAGGACGTTTTTAATCATTTACATTGTTCTCTGGATCACGTATCCATATTTGGACATTTTATTATTGCAGGAGTCGTTATCTCCCTCTAATTTCGTGAACAAGGTGCTGCGAGTC
>WFMF01000686.1:0-68911 GCA_011033025.1 Beroe forskalii | reverse complement strand
TAGTTTTCAATTATAATTTTTTATTTAGATTTATTCAAATTATATATTTCCTGAATGACATTAAATATAAATTGCTGAAAGTTTAACGCACTTTTTGTAGGATGGAACTTGAATGAAAGTATCAAAATATTTGCCGAACATGAAAAAATATTTCGGAGAACGTAAATTGTCATTGGTTGTCATCATGCGATATCCGTTTGAACTATTATATCTGTTGGCTATGATTAGAATATGAAAATTCACTTTTAAAACATTCTAATGTTAAGAATAATCACGGATAATCTTCGTGACTTGTTTGAATATCTACGAGGTGATAAAACAATTAAGGCATCAGAAATTATTCAAAAGTAAAAACTGTGCTTCTGATTTGTATCACGATTTGTCGGATCTACTGAAATTTGAATATTTAGTACAATTCAATGCACCAAAAGTCTAAAGACTTAAATTGCGCTCAATGGAGTCGTGACATTTACTCTTTTATGCTGTAAAATGTTACACCCACGATAGATTTTCTCAGAAAAACTTTTTGAGACTTGTAGAGATTTGGTGGATCATATAATAACAGCAATTCTGTACTGTAATATGTAGATAAAAGTATTTACAATTTACCAATAATTAATTTTAATAGGACCTATCTCTTGAATTTAAACTAAGAGGGCAGATGGTGAATAATCAATTTATTATTTGGCAGAGTAAAAGAAATATTATTAATATTACTAATAAGAAGGGGTATAATATAAGAGGAGACACACCTGCTTCTAGTCAGTCTTACGTTTGAACATTTCACACTCCAAGAACATTGAACATTGAACATTTCTTCTTTGACAGTTGAGTTAGTCATGTGAACTTTAGTTTAGAGGTGACCTATTGGGCTATTGACTTCTCTAACCCATGATAAAGGTCCACTGTCAAGTCTCTACTGCCATATCATAAGAGCATCATAGTAGGGAAGTCTTCGGGGTGAGTGTGAGCAACATGGAATATCCTAGGGAGTATCTTAGCTTGAGTTAAGAGGTTACCGCAAAGTTTACCAAATTTCAGCGTGAAATATGGCTAAAACGAGAAGACATATAGATGGGACTGGAAATCAGAATTACAATGATCGCCCTAGGGCCCAAGCGCTCCCAAATCGCCGCATGGAGAGGGGGCCAGCCCCCTGATGACAGATTCATGAATTTAAGTGTCTTATATAACTCAGCCTAAACTGTTTTGTTTGAAATGTTTTAGAACTTATCGTATCTGATCCAGGTAAGTTAAATTTTTCAACATTATATCCGCATTCCAAAAAACACAAAGAAATACCTCAAATTTTTATCCTAACGGCCTACATCATACTCATTCGAACAACATGATCAAGCGAACCCATACAATGACACCTTAACAAGTTAACGAGTTAAAGACCAGCCTACAAAACGTCATGTCAGCTGTACTTCCCTACCCTGACATACAGGTCTATAATACGATGAGTAATCCCTAACTGATCTGAGCAATCCCCTTCTCCCGCGCCAAAGACATCCGCACTTGAACAATATACTGATGTCATTATTATGAGTCAACATAGAAAATTGATAACGATATACCACCCACATTTACTCAAAGAGTTATAGATGACGATATGGTAATCGCTGATAAGACCTTGTCCGCGCGGCCCACTGCATGCAGTACCAGCCACAGGAAAATAGGTGGTAATGATGACGTCATTATCATAGCTTAAAGTAGCAAGTTGATGATTTTTGACCTGCTAATTTTTTATCGCGCGCACGGTTTAGTGAAGCGCGCTTCCGAGCCGCTTACGCCCTACTATGGACAATGGACATATATTACGTTATTATTTGTTTTACAGACAGCTCACCCGCATGTAGCTTATAAAGAAAATACATAACCCCTCTCACATGACGTGATCGCAGTGTTATGATGTCACCAGACTCCATGTGACAGGATGATCAGATGACGACCCTCTCCTCCTGAGCTTCAGATCAAGATAAATATTTGCAATACGTCACCCCCATCTATCACCATGGTATGTTACAACCTTATAAACTCTCATTTCCTCGTTGCATGGTCCTGTACTTCTTCAGTTCCTTCTTCGTAGCATTTTTTCTATAATCTTGTCAACTTGTAATACTATTTTCTCTTGGGCATATCTTTCTTGTGCATATCTTTTCTTTATCTTTATTCTAAAACCTTTACGGCATGTTTTTGTTATCATGAAGAGTGCATTTACTGCTTATTACTGTAAACGAACTTACAAACTTCATCAGAGGGCTGGTAAGCCCTGTGTCAGAGATGCAGACTGCCACTCAGTCTGTTTCAGTCGAATCTAACTGATAAAGACAAGCCGTTTTTCATGAATCCCAAAAGCAAGCATTTCTTCCAACTTGATTCCTATCACAAAAGATTGACTCTGAGTAGTACAAAAGCATTCGGGCGACATATATTATCAATCGAAGCTGAAGTTCTTTGCATTCCGCGGCAATAAGTAAGTTCCTACTTCCCTACATTCCGCAACTTTGGATCTTCAAGCCACCGCATATATGAGCATGCCGAGAAAATGGCTCTCCCTCGACTAAAATGCTAAAATATTAAATCAAAATTGACATGATATAAACATAATATAATATGCTCTATGTTTACCACTTTGACAGCAGGGAATCAGAACTTTCATGGTTTGTACCACCCGGTCAAAGTATCCTCCCTAAGTAGAACCAGATTAGAATCATTACAACTGCAAGATATAACACTGGAGAGTACAAAGGATACTTTCACTGGGTTCCTAGCGCTTCCTGGAACAGCGTGAACATTAACACAGTTGTGCTGCAAAACTTGGAAATAGGTGGTTTCATGTCATAAAATCGCCAATATAAAACATGATATTGACATCACTGGCATTTATCCCTTATTAGATCGCAGCTTTAGTAAGATGAACCGGTTAATGTAGAATTAATCTGACAAAATTAACAAAACTTCACCATCAAAAGCAAAGGATCGGCTGAAGAGGACACTAAGAAATATTGACAACTTCTGACACTGCACAATTTGGTCTAAACCTGTCTAAACCAATAATCCAACCCATCGGTAGCTTTCTTGCAATCATTGGTTCCACCAAAGTTCCCACAGGGCATAAGAGGTGCGTCATGCGTGAAGATAGATATTTCTAGTACTCATGCAACAGTTTCGTTCGTTCTATGCTCACTTTGGTCGAGCGCTCAGAACTATAACTGGTGCAGGTATTGATCGTGGCTCCTTTTGCTCTTTAACATGAAGTTTCTGTCAAGTTGAACAGAAACCAGTCTTGATCGGCTCCCCCAAAGGTGGCACAGCATCCGCATTTAACATTGACAGAACCTTGGAGGTTCCGGAAAGGATTCAATCGTTTTGCTCTTGCCGCTTGCACGAATCATAGTGAGGACTATAAATAGTAAATTCTTGATCTCACAAGATTTGTAACATTTTTGGTTGAATAGTAATTGTCACACTTTTTGCGAACTGAAATTCCCCAACTCTTCAAGTAACTGTTGATAGCTACTCCATTGTTATACTTGTTATGAATAACACCAACAGCTCTGACTCTACATAGAATACTTTAGGAATATTATATTGCCCTATTCTTGAAACATTATGAGTCACAAAACATGCTTCATTTCTTTGATCTTCTCCCTAAAAGGAGGAGAGGGCTCCTCTAAGGCAAAACACATCTCTTTCAATAGAAACATATGTGTTGCCCATGTCACACGCCCTATAAGCGCCTTCTTTGAGACAATTCAATGTTCAGGATGACATCATTATCAGGGTTTAAGTATGGTGTGTTGATGACATATCAAGGACTGCAGCTGTTTTCGTGTGACAATAAAAAATAGTGATACATTATTCCCAAACACAGCTTTTGTAAGAAGTTCTCGTCGGCCGTGTTGTTCCTTGTATGTGTTTAATATTCCATCGAATTCCTTATTTCCTAACGAAGAATCTTCTCTGCTAAGAATTGTCTCCACAAACATATTCGCTCATACAATGCAACAATTGCTCATTATGAAGCTTTAGAGGTGATGGTGGTCAATAATGGTCATGTCAATTTGACATTTGGAAACTTCATGGCAGGACTGTAACTGCCTGGAACCATATTATCCCTTTCTTCATTGTATATATAACTTCGTTAAATCTGTAGAACTTCTGAAGGAAACGAGGAAATCTACCCTGAAACTTGCTCAACCGTGTAGTACGCCCTGGTGCAAAGTAATCGAAACATCTCGTTACAGGGTTAATCAGGCTTCATGCTTCTCTAACAGAGTGGCAGATGCTGGAGTGTTGTTTGTAGTCTTTATGGTTGGTTTCGTTGTCAGTTGCAGCTAATTTCCTCGTTAACGAAAAGAGGAAATCAGAGCTTTGAATTGTTTCAGTGTGCATAAAAACGTCATCAAGAACGTCATCGTTTTTAAGGATTTTAAAGATTCTTCAAAATCCTTGAATGCTGCATCTTTTCTATGTGATACTTATTAAATCCTTAAAAATTCGTTACTTTTATTTAAGCCGCCTATCTTTTCCTATCCGTGTGAGCAACTATTATATCCTGTGATACTTCGAACTGTTTAAACATATTGAGTATGTTCCGGGTTATGGGATTTGACGAGTGTGAAGTGTTGTTCAACTTTATGTTTAAACTTTTAAACCACGACATAAACTCTCAAACACGTGAGAAATTTATCAAAAATTTTAACAAATATCATTTTTAAAAACTCTTTCAAAACTCAACTTTTAACCCATCGCGTTATACATTCGCCACTGTTGCAGCAACATTGTATCTACGAAACATTGAAACGTGGACTCATCAACCGGCCTCTCTCGTTTGATAAGGATGGTTTATTGTCATCGAATTTATTCCGAAACTTTGGATGTTGTTTTGCTGAATGTAACACTTCGCGATATGCTGAACAATATTTCGACGTTTTGCTGCAAACTTTCTGTTCAGAGATAGCTCTAACGCAAGAAGTAGTTACATTATACGTCGACAACTGACCATTTTCAACCATGACAGTTCCATATATATGTGACTCAGCTCATGGTATTTGACCTGCATGGCGACCAGCAAGTACAGTGGTATGAGATAGGGAGATAGTCCGTGCCAGGGTTTATATAAACTACACGTGCCTCAAAAAGTAGAAACATGTGTTTCACTCCTCATGTCAATCAGTAACATCAACTCCGACCGTTATAACAAATCTTGCAACATATATGATGATGAGGGTGTTACGTCATCATTATGATATGGAGTGGGGAGTTAGTGACGTCATCAGGACGCGTGGCTGACCAAATCACGTGACTAGAGAGTTTCAATAAATATAAAGGTTAACGTGATTATATTTTACTGTTTCATTAGTTACTTAGATTCTGTTGGCTTCGAGTTCTCACCATATACACCAATCTATGTCAATATATCTTCCTTGACATCACCTGTACCAAATGATTGTCACTTCAGTTCGTCAGCCCTTCCCAAGATATATTATTAAGTTAGGAACACATTACGTCTTTGAACCAGTTGTAATATTATTAAGGCACATTTTTGTGGGTTTTCCGTTCATTTTCCACGTCTTCTAAACACAATAACGTTGGTTTTAATAAGGTTTGGTAATTTGATAAGGGAACTTGTGATGATTCTGACGAATTGAGCTATTAATATCATAGTCGACATGAATATATGGATTGTGGAAAATGGGTAACAATTGTTCACATAGGCGAACCTATAGGTGTGCTATCACGTTAATATGCCGTTAAATGAGCTTGTAAGTATCAAGAAGCCCCAGTGCCCATAAAACTTTTTGACTTGTGGGGTTGCTTCAAAAAACCATTTTCCTTTGCTTAGATATCATGCATTTGATTAAAAATTGTGCTGTTCAGATTATTTTAGATCAATCCCGAATTCAGGAAAGGCATAGTACGCGCATAAGTTCGTAGGTACTTTCTTAGTTCTCCCATATATAAAGGGCACCTTGACAGGTCTTGAATATTATTACTGGAGCACCTGTGCTCAACTGCTCAATTGTTCAATCTCAGGGTGTGTGAATACGCCAGAAATTGAATACCTTTGTCGTTTTAACATTTGATGCTATTATTATCTTATTATAGATCTTGGTCCTGGGATAATGCTTTAGAAAGTAGGTTTACATTGAAGTTGGACTCAGTTTAAATTTTAGCGCTTCAGACTCAATTTCTCAGACTTCAACATGAGCTTCGTACCTTAATATTATATATTTTTAAGGCGCGGTGTTCACCGTCGGCATCCCGTTTAACAAACGATATTTGAGTGAAGTGTAACGGAGGAATGTGTGTTATATGGAGCTCCCTAAACGCATCCTGTTTAATACCATATTATACTGCGCATATTTCCAATTACTGTGGGAGGCATCAACTAGCACGTGTGTGGAATTCACAGAAATATTCGCAAACCTCAGGTTTCCTTGATAAATAATATATCGCCTCGTTATATTCTATAATCATTGCCCACTTATACTCACTTACGTCTGTCAATAAATATTATAAGGCCAATGCACGAATCTTTGATATATAACTGGTTTTTGCTTCATTATGTCAGGTTATTTTACTGTAGCCAACGTCACCTAGACCAATGAAATAAATTTCATCGGAGTTATGTCGGTTGTAGGAGATTTGGAAAAATGGATGGCACTAGATTAGTAAGTTTTTCTTTACAGCTCAACGTCCTGCCTCAAAGCTCTATGTTTTGCTTCAAGGCTTCATTTTCTGCTTCAAAGCTTCACTTTTGCTTCAAAGCTTTATTTTCTGCTTCAATTAGCTTCACTTTTTGCTTGATAGTTTTGCTGCCAAGCTGAATACTGCACAATTCGTCCTGTGGAGTCGCAACAGAGTTTTAGCTGATTAACTGTAAATTGCTTCATTGACACGTACTCAATATTGCCACTAAAATGAGTCGCGGATCTTTCGTTAATAAACGCAGGGCACTTCGTTAATGAAAACGTGCGGGCGACGGGATTTGTTTACCTGATCCTGTGTTAACACTTCATCACATATTCTTGGGCACTTCAACAGGTGCGCTCGGTACCCTTTATGAAGTTGATATATTAGAGGTGTATGCCGCCCACAAGGAGTGTTTTAAATTATACCAAGGACGAAGTTCACAAATATAGCGTCCTTTTTACTGTAGTGTGCCTCCGCAGTTTCTGAGAAATTGGTTCTTAGCAGATCATGTTCATTAGCTATAGTAGTGTAGTTACCCTGTGTTAATCAATAGAGCAAAAGTCATGAATAATGCCCAATCTATATCAGCAAATAGCCTTTGAAAGCAGAAGAGCAAATGCAATATTTGAACTTCAGGACCTACTATCTCACTTAAAAATGAAATGGTCGAGTCTCTTTCTTCAATTACCTTACTACAGGAAATTAAGAACTCCGAAAATTAAGAAGGCACAATATTACGCAGCACCAAATTAAGCATTTTTTGTGACCCCAGTGCTTAATTTTATGCTACTTAATTTAATGCTTTCTTAATTTCCTGCACGTAATTAATTCGAGTTAAATTTCGGCAGCAAGAACGAGATCATTTTCATTTAATAAGTAACAAAATTTTGTTATTAAGTACATATTAATGATCCATTGGGCTTCTTAAGTTCTTAATCACAAATTTGAATGTTTGAGAACGGATCTAGTAGCTAGTCTACTGATGGATTCCTACACTCCTGAATCACCCATTGATTATTATCTTCCTTGCTTCTTCTGTTTTAAAGAAACCATAAGACTTGGAGATTGCTCGTGCGTATAACTATAAGGGCTTGAGCTTACTTAATAAGCGTATATCTACTTTAGTATCTGCAATATCCATGGTACTGGTAGGAATATTGGCAACGATTTCTGCAAGAGAACTTGAAAAATATGTCGAAAATTCCTTTTGCTCAAAAAAACTTTGTTCACAGTGAGATCTAGAGTGAAATTCTTTGAGATTTCGACTATCACGATATTAAGTGATGAAGCAAGCTGACTATCCTTAATGGATAACTGGTGTATCACTACTGCTGACTGCATCACATTTCTTTGTCTGATATCTCATGACGTGGTTAAATAGGCGCGGTGCGCGTTTTGATTTGATTCTGAAATAAATTAAGAAATAAGAACGCATATAATGTCGGACCATTTAATTAAGAAAGCACATTACTAAGTTACATCAAATTAAGCATTTTTGGCGGCGGGAGTGCTTAATTTTCTGCTTACTTAATTTCATGTACTAAGGTAACCATCTCCAGTTAGATTGACGGATAGTGAGGACAGTACAACAGAGAATATGATTCATGTCTCAATCTAGCTAATCAACGTCTCTAACTTTTGACATGAGTGGAACTGAGATTTCGACAGGATCGTGTCTATTTTTTAGAGTTTTTCGCATTATTTTCAGACAGACAACATCATCACCGTAGAACTACAAGGCTTCTTATCTTCACAGCTCCAACCAATTACCGTATGATCGTAGGACATACGTGGTTATGACTTGCGTGACACGAAAATCTCAGGATATGCTTTCCACTCTCCATGCCTTTTCACTGATAAAATTACAGAAGCCTACGACGCCAATAATCCACCATATATGGATAAAAATCATCAAAATCTTCCCAAATAAGGGCATTTTTTCCGTCCCACCCACCAATATTCTTCTCTCTTCGGAGTGATCAATAACACGTAATGCTCTCTTCACGCAGCAGACAATCCTGCCTCACGTGACAGTCTAGGTGAATTAATGCCATGTCAACAAGTTGACATCTCCCTCAGAGATTGTTCCCAGTTAGTGAGCACTGAGATGAATATATATAAGATAAGTGCAACAACCAACTCTTCATAGCTAGTGTCGAGTTTATATATACTGGCGGTAGTACAGCCAGGGCTGCAACATGTAGTAATATACTCAGCTAGGTGTCAAGATTGAGACTTGGACTGGTTTCCCGCCTGAGCGAGTGGAGAGAGGCGATTCCATTTCGTATATATTTATAGTTCGAAACATTTGTCATTATTTTTTGTGACAGTTGTCATTTTCCGTTTCGAGAGTGTGACGTGCGTTCGCTGACTTATAATTGAAAATCAGTTACCGACTCGCTTATATGAATATCATACTGAGTCGTTTCACTCGTTTGTGCTATAAGCCTGGAACAACTGTCAAAAGATAAGAATTAGTTATTCGATTGTGAAAGGTATACTCATGGTTAAGTGAAAAAACCATTTTCCTCACTTCTTTAAATAGTTTAAATAATTGTGTTTAAAAAGCAAGCTCGAGCAACACCTTTCTACTTTTCGATGGCAAATACAATCAGGCCAGCTATTAGAACAGCAGAATAATCGATTTATCGAGGTCATACCAGATACCAGTGGCCACTTAATAAGCAAATATATCCCATTTGAAAGCACAGCATGCTATCCTTTTTTGTGTGCTCTTTGTTTTTGCTCATTAATTGTGAGTTTTGTCGAAGTATTGTGTTACGAGAGACTTCGACAGCGAGTCTGATAATTTGTCAGAGTCAATTAAATGGTGTCGAGCCACATTTTCGAATCCAAAAAATTTAAAACGAACCCCATCGTCGTCATAATTTATCCTATATATCGTTCAATTCGGAATCAGATATTCTTGAGAATCCGAAGCTCTAAATACCCCCAACTCCGATAGGAATCAGTAACATGGCTGTTTGGTTCAGAGGTCCAGGGGTAAGATATGCAACTCATTTCATTTGATTCACTATATGTCTATATGTTTAATTTCGATGTCTGTTGTTCAATTGAAATTAAGGTATAGACTATTTTCAGTTTCACTGAAATAGTTCAACTGTCAATGCAAGCATCGAGGTTGTCTCAAGTCGGAAATGATAACTATATTATAGTTATCATTAAATGATTAATGAGTGGGAAACAAGAAATTAAAATTTCAAGGAGCACGAAATTATTCAGTCACCAAATTAAAATAACTTGAATCAATTGCTTAACTGGTCTAAGTATTCTCATTTAGTCAGACATATCAGAAATTAAAAAAAAAATAGGTATGGATTTTTGTTTAACATAAATTTCCATCTGATCAGAGTTAGGGATCCTGGATTCGAAGTCACTCGTAACACAAAATTATTAATTTCTTTACATTTCAGGCATTGGAAAATCTTGAAAAGTATAACACCTCTATTTTGTAACAGGACTCAATGGTTGTGCAGTGCAACATCATTGATGACAACGCGCTCATCGGGCTCTCCATATCAGAAGGAAACATAACAGAGGGAAACTTCACAGTACTCGCTAATCAGTGCTATGAGGTGGGTAAAATATTCTGATTTAATGAACATTATTAGAATCATACTAGTGACTAGCCTTTCGTGTATGGACTAAAAAAGAATTATAAAATTTTCAGTATTATCAAAGCTTCATCTTTGGATAAGATGAAGCTTAGAGAAAACTGAGAACATTTGCTCATGCTCTTCCTTGATCATATCGCTCTGAATTGTCCATGCTTCTCACTCCTCTGACCACTCAACAGCCACCTCACTCATCCACCCACTCCTCTCACTTCTACCAACTCCTGACTAATTCTGAATTTCTGACCTCTCACTCCTGAGTCCTGAGTTCCTCCCACTTCTCATCAACCCTACTACAAACTAACTTTCTCATCCCAGGACTTCGTTTCCCTCCCTGAAACGATCATCTTCGGCATCTACTCCCTCTTTGCCATGATATTCGGAGTGGGCGGGAACCTGATCGTGATCCTGGCGACCCTCAAGTACACGGTGTTCAGCCTGGATAGCATAACGATGGTGTTCGTGCGGCACCTCGCGATAGCGGACATCTTCTACGTGGTGATACGGATATTCCCAACGGTCACCGTCCACTTTGCTAGAGGGTGAGTTATATGATTGTATGTTGTCTTAGGCGAGTTAGCCAGCCAATTTCAGATCTTTTTGGTCTTATTATCCTCGATACACGGTACACCAATAGATATATCGTTCTTAACCTATGTAAGTTCAAAGCATTTTTTCATCACGAGTTTTAGAGGTCATATCACCGAATGCACTCATTACACCCGAATCCATGCTACTCATACAGTCACGAATGAACATTTCCATAGCACCTACTTTAGGTATTCGTTTGTCACCGCGGCATGTTAGCATTTTGTAAGGTTGTAAAGGAAATACAGCAAAAGCCGAATTCTTCCGAAAGAATTACAATAACCTTAAAATAGCTGGTGAATAATATAACCCTCACCTGAGATCCTGAGGGATGATGATAGATGATTCGTGTGGGTTTATCCCAAGTGAGTGTGTGTGAGTGGGCATGAAAATAACACGCCATCAATTCACCATTCTAACACATAACAATGACATCACTCTAAACTGATTATCGTTCTTGTGCACGATCTATAGTTGTTGATGATGCACTGCTCAACAACATAATATGATGATGGCGATCATCCTTGATGACAGGTTGGTAAGAATATACTGCAGGGCAGAGAATTTCTATAGACAGGACCGGAGTCCTTGGCCGTACATGTCAAAACCATGCACTTCCGTGACTTTCCAATCACCAGCAACGTGTGTGTTACACACCCAGTCTGAGTCAGCAGAGATTTACAGCGCCATCTTGTTTGGTTCAGAGAGACCAGGGAGAGGTTTTTAGCTAATTTTCACCACCATATACATAGATAGTTCGCCATATGCTCATCATATAATGGAGCATGGAGAAAGAGGGAGGGCCCGTGGTGATAATGAACTGACACCCTGTATATTATCTAATCACAAAAACTTCTCTATTTCCCCGGGCTGCTCTCTTGAGCGATCACTCCTAAGGTATCCCATCTCACATAGTACAGCAGATCACATGACCCTTCTAGATCACGTGACATGGATCACATGGGTCACGTGGTCTACAACTTGAACAGGAACTCACTCAGCAACACTCAGGGAGGATGCGAGGTTATACTGAGACTTGTTAAAAACCCTGCCACTTTATTGCGAATAGCATGAACAGTATACTTCCAGATCTGTTGACTCTAAGTCAGTCGCAGCAAATAGGTAGCTAGAAATCAGCAATATTCGCCACGATAAATCATGATAATAACGTCACTAGAAATCGCATATATGATTCCTGAAAATGCCAAGTCATCCGAACATCGGATGAAGAATTAAGGTCGCTTTATATATTGAAGTATTCTGTTAATAAACTACACTTCTGAGGGTTAAACATTGGTATACTACACTTAGGGTTAAACATTGGGTCGGGTAATTAAGTTGCACCAGTCTGGAAGTCCAGGAAATTCCAAGCAACACCATGTTGTCATCCTTCACCTCTCCTGGAAAGGTCAGGGTACCTTATAGTCCAACTAGACGGGGTGTGTTAGGGTTAAAAGTTTCACAGTGTATTTAACAGGTGATGCTGTTTGTTTAATATAGAGATAAAAGAGGGAAAGAGTGTTCCTTGAACATGAAAACTATTTAGTTTAAACTCTGGCTAAGAACGGGATAATAGAACACCTTTTATCTTAGACCAGCTCAGCGATATATAACATGACATAAATAGAATGCTGTGGGAAAGTGCCGACCAATTATTTCACGACGAACCAGAACACCCAAAGTTAAAAGCAGTCCTTTGTATAGTGAAGCTACTGTGCTTAGGTGTCCATGACTCATCTTATCCGAATGGCCATGTCCACTGTCTATCAGACTATTTAAAGACGTTCATAGAATGTCTGTTCCTGATGTACATAGGGAGTCAAAAACTCGCTATTCGATATTCTGAACTTACCCTGCTTAGAGCTGGCTTCACTGAACCCGGATATGCTTCAGTAATATTAGATATGAATCACTGAAGTGGATTGTAACATGAAGTGAACCCATACAATCTCTAAACTTCCAAATACTAGATCATGTATGTCATCTGGCTACCTGTCACAAGGAGAAGTCAGAAGATGTTGTATGAACTCCGTCCAGGAGTATTATCAAAACTTCTGTCCGGCGAAAAATAGATACTTGACTCTTTCATGAACAGGAACTTCATATATAGACCACAAGGTCCCTTCCATTGCTTCACTTCATATCAAAACCACAAGATCCCTTTCCATTGTTTCTCTAACTCCTGTACCATTTCAGGTGGGTGATGGGCAAGGCACTGTGCTCCTTCTTCGCCAACACAGTAACCATTAGCACCCTGGCCAGCATGCACTTCATCCTGACAGTCTCAGTGCACCGCCTCCTCCGCTGCCTCTTCCCCCTGAGGTTCAGTCTGTCCGTCCGGAACAAAGCAACCGTCCTGGCCATGATCCTGTGGGGCTACTCCTCCATTGGCTCCATCATCTCCATCGTCACGGACATTGACATCTACTTCCGTCCGGTGATAGCAGGGTGTGATGTGGACTACTCCCACAACGTACCAGTGTCTGTGGGAGGGGTGGTTATCCAGATGCTGGTACCTTTCACTGGCATCGTCCTTATCAACATTGCCATGTACGTCATTGCACGGCAACGGTTCAAGGACCTCTCCAACAACCAGGCCCTCATGACAGTCGCCTCCGTCTCGGGTCTCTTCATCATCTCCTGGCTCCCCAGCATCCTCTCCATCCTGCTAGGAGTCAGTGGGTTCGAAGCCAAGTCCCTCATCTGGCTGGACAAGCTCCAGATCAACTTCTACTTTCTCAGCGTCTTCGGGAACCCCTTCCTCTACTCCTTCGTCCACAAGGGCTTCGGCCGGTTTGCTCGCTCCAAGTTCGCCATCTTCCTGAGGAAGTGTCAGGACTCCATGGAGGCTCAGTGGCAGAACTCCGTCTCCAAATCCTCGGAGAACAACGCCGGAGAGGGCGAGCCCAAGGGCAAAGACGCCGAACGCAAGGAGTCGAAGAAGGAAACGGAAACCACGATGGTTTCCAAGACAGCCTCCCGGGAGCTTATCAACGCTCCGATAATAAACAATGAACAGCCCGTTATTCCGGAAGAGGATGACGAGGCGGTCGTGTCCCTGAGCAATAAGGACACTACCTCGGTAAGCAATAACGAGGTCTCCAAGGACTCCGGGCATTGCTCCAGCTCTGCTAATTAGAGACGATAACAGGGGCAGTTCGAACTGCAGTTTGTGCGTTTTTTGTGTGCGCGGCTTAATTGTGCGCGACGTAGAGACATGAAACATGTCTATACGCCGCGCAAACGCCGCGCACACAATAGACACAAGTCGCACAAACTGCAGCATAAAGTTCTAGTCGAGTGTAGATTAGATCACGTAGTTTGGTACATTATATATTGGACTTTTATACTATTTATATATATTTGTTACTATGTATTTGATTTTGATTTGAGGAGATTATAATTATATTCAACTGGTATAACTTGGCATTGTTTCTGTTAATGAGTTGATGTTTTGAACGATTGACGTTGAGATGCTAGTTCACGACAGAAGTTTGACCTCTTAAAGTTGTTGAACCTCCGTCGTTCGAATTTTACCTCCGTCGTCGTACCTTTCCGTACACAATTCATACATATAAGCTCTGAAATCCACAGTCAGGATATAGCAAATAAACATATTAATCGATTTTTTGAACTGGTAGATTGCTTTCAAACTTTCAAGGGAAAATGTTATTAAATCAGTGGGCCACTGGAATTTTGTTGTTTTATCTATTTAGCAGAACAACTAACCAGTTACTAAAGATTGAAGTTAAAGATAACGGTTTCGAAATGTTGAAATAAGGAATGGCAACAATATAGGCACGGACTGATGATGAATCGTTAGGAAAGTTTCCATAATTTGGATAAGTTTTTATTTGATAGCATCGAGTAAGCACTTTTTATAGCAAAGCTGCCGGACAGATGCTAATTGGTGATTAAATGGTGATTATTGATTATTTTATATTATGGTTCGTTTTGAATTATGTTGCCGAGCATAAAGTAGGTACCCTATGTATAATGACGTGCATTACTTTATGTGACAAGTAGAAATCAGAGCAGAAGTATCGACCATAATGTGTTAATTTGACAGATGTGTCTATCTAACACCATTGGGTATTTTGGCTTTTATGTCATTTAAATCGAGAGAGCCCATATAACCGAAGACAGCACATGAAAGTCCATTAACAACTGTCATCAGACTTTGATTTTAATCTGTGGATAATGACAAGCTTACGAGGACAACAGACTTTGTTTTGATTTTATCAGAAGCTACGATATTGACGAAGAATTGCTTCTGATTGAGAGAAGATACTAATCAAGTAATTAATAATTTAAATTTTGTTAGTTTGTTGGTTGATGACAATGATGTAAAATTAGCTTTTATATACGATCAATTTTATTCTATTTGAGCGGAGTTGGAAAAAATTGAAGATTAATTAACTTAATTTTATTTGCTAGTTGATTACATATGCTGGCTGAAAAATACTGGCTATATAACTTAATTGATTAATTAACGATTAATAATCAAAAATAATGAAGATATCTAGCAATATTTAGGGGCGTGTGTTTGTGCTTTAAAATTTACGTGGCACGGTGCAAGTATCGATCTTACAGGAATCTAAACTTATTCTTTAACCTATTCTTTCAATTTTTACCAGAAAATTTCATCTTAGTTTTCTTGTATGATTATAACTCATTGGTTGCTTATATGAGGCATTTCTTATCTTTTTTCTGTCTAATAATCATATCGATAATTATAGTTGTTTCTACCTACCTTTTCAACCTACTTCTTGACCTACTTTTCAACCTGTTGTTTTCAACCTATGAGCACACATATCAGTAAAGCGATCTTAATACAAAATTAGATGGATTTCTCCCATCCCTAGCACGCAACACTCGGAAATTTGGAGGGCCGTGGTCCCCGCGGAAAAAAGGTGTGCGCGGCGGAGGGTAGGGCAGGGTAACATCCTACAAAATACAGAATTCAATACAAAAGTTCAATACAAAGTCAAAATTCAATTCACTCGCGCGCCACAAGCCAGGAGTATAGGAGTATAGGCAGTGTCAATGGTCAAATATATATTACTGGTGTCAGCGACTCAGCCGAAATTGGTGTCAGAAATGTAACTGGTGTCAGAGGTATAACTATAACTGGTGTCAAAGGTATAGCTTGTGTCAGAGGTATAACTGGTGTCAAAGGTGTAAGCTGCAACTGGTGACAGAAGTAAAAGTAGTGACAGAGGAATATAACTGGTGTCAACTGCCTGAAAGTAGCAACAAACCTTGAAACCTTGAAACCTTGAAACCAGTTACTTCTGAACTGGTATAAGGCGTCAGCGGTGTAACTTATAAATGCTGCACTATCAAAATTTCATTATTTGCACCAAAACTTGCGTCCAAAAATTATGAAGCGTTAAAATTTGCATGCCAGTACAGTTTGATCCAACTAAGAGGCAAGAACGTGCTGCTTTCAGTATTTTGAATCATTGCCAATTTGAAGATGAATCGCTTCTTAGAAACACCTATTTTTGGGCTAAATGGACATTTGAACCATAAATCTCAGAATTAATTTTTGCTGATTGATTAGCTGTTTCTGATTCTAAACGCGTAAATGCCTGTTCGTGTTGAGCGGCGTAGGCGTACGAGAAAAATCGCCAGAAAGTACGACGTATTGGCCTATGAAGAATAGAACGCGTATTTTTCTCACGTGACATAGAAATCTCATCACGGAGTCTGAATAGGGGTTGTTAGATACGTGAAAAAGTACACGCGTATGCACTACCAAATATAATGAAACGATGGTATCGTAAACATTTAGAGTGCGCGCGCGACCGATACATGTTAAAATACAGATTATTTGAAGCAAAATTTCAAAATTGAAGGAGAAAAATGCGGCAGTTTCTGCCAGAAAATACGTATCGTATTGTTTTTTGCCGTATTTAAAAAAATAAGTATTTAAGTTTAACTACCATCGGCGTAGGAAAGTACGATGTGCGCCTTGACAGTTCACCTATGCTGTATGCGGGCTTAGGAAGATTAGCTGATAATGAATTATTGAAAATGCCACAAATACTCTGTTTCACTTACCTTGAATTTAAAATAATTTACTTGAAGAAAACTTACGTGAAACAAGACAGCTGTCATTTCGTCAATTCAGAATATTCAAGCTTTCAGGAGCGCGGGGGTTGCAATTTGCATGTTGATGAGCTGCGGCTCCTACTCGAGAAGAAGCTTGAACTGATTCTGACCAGGGCGAGCAACCTGCAAAAATTCAGCAGGTATTGATTTGTCCATCCAGAAATATTCAGCCGACCAATTATGTTTCAATAATTAATACCAGGCGTACGAATAACGGTGGTAGTTCGAACTGCAGTTTTCATTTTGTGTGCGCGGCGTGAGTTTTGAGTTTGCGCGGCGTACAAACAAATTATCTAAAAGGCATTTTTTTATATGCCTTTACGCCGCGCAAACTTACGCCGCGCACACAAAACACTGCATTTCGAACTGTCACCGTAACTTAAATTGAATGCAACTTATTGTACCTTTATCAACCTCCTGAAACAATATTCGCATATTTCATTGACTCACTCATTTCCTGTGAGCACAAGCAAAGAATATCTGAATTGTCTGATTGAAGAGCCATGACTGTAAACACTTGTGTGACATCAACATCTTGGGCACCTTGACAGTCGAGAAATTCTCTATGTGTGACATGTACCTATTCTGCGAGATAAAAAGCTTGGATAAACAAGTGACTATTAATTGTATCAAATTAAAAGGAAATTCTAAGGAAGCATAAAGAAATCAAACCCGCTGTAATCTCATTAAGATAAAATCATATCTTAGTTTATGATTTCAAATTATTTAGATTAAATTGAAGTAAGTGAAGTGCAATTATATTGTTAAGTCGAAGGCATAATGAAGAAAGAAATCTCATAAATTTTAAAACTTCAAAATTGATTCCCAATTATTTCACTAGTTACTACCATTGCTCTGAGTAGATCTCCCTCCCAATCCCAATTTTATGACTAAACCCTGCTTCCACTTAAAGGCTATGACATTGGCAGCAGATCTTTCTGACCCCATTTAGATTATGAATATCAGTGGAACTAGAATTAAATTAAAACCAGCAGATGAATGAAACACAAATTATGATATTTCCCATAAGAACGAAATTTTCAATAAATATTACAGAATTGTCAAATATAAACTTAAAGATAGCAAATAACAGAAAAGAACTGAAAAAGTATGGAATTGCTAATAATTTTCGACTATTTACAAATATTTTCGTTTTGTTAGAATCATAGCAATCCTGATAAATCCTATATTTCTTGTTAGGATGCGTTGAGCTGGAATTTTAATCAAGGGATAGTCGTGGAAGATAAAAGGTAGGTGAATTAGACAATACAACTCCCCATAAATTACCCAATTCAAGTCCATAGGTCACTGATAGGACCAAGAAAATTATCTTGTTATGTAATTAATTGGGGTTAAACACCTTTTCATTTTATAAGTTAAAGAGTTTGTCTTCTAGCGCAGTTTCACTGACATCCCCAATCGTGGCCAAGTTTTTGCTAGAGTTGAAGTTCGGTGGCCCAATGCAGAACAACAGATACAATCCCATGATAGCATGATAGCACGATGAGGAACTCCATTTATGAATCGACTTTGTTCCATCCAGTCAACAGCCAAAGTATAAGACTTCACTTTGGTTCATGGTTTTCGGCTGATAACATGAACACAATCTACGATCTTAGTTCAGAACGCTCTTTAATCCTTAAATCCTTTTACTCTTTTAGCTTTTACAGGAGGATAGTAATGAAACGTTTCAGCTGGAAATCATCACACGAGTAACTCTTGAATCTCAACTTCTCTTGATCTCTCTTCAACGATTTGCAGTCCTTGTTAAACCTGGCCTCTGTATGTCTTCTTGAAGAAGGCAGAGTACTCATCTACTGTCGATACGTACGTGTAGGCAGAGATGTTAGGGGGCTGCTTGAGGGACTGTCTTTTAGCAACACTGTCCAGTTCAGCTTGGAAGTCTGATCCAACCTGGAGTAAAGTGGAGTTATGTCAAATAGACTGGAAGTCTGATCCAACATAGAATAAAGTGGAATTATAATGGCAATAACTGAAGTCTGATGCAACTTGAAATTAAGAGGAATCATGTGTGTCAAGTTTTGGATAATTAAGATATTACACGGGACTCAATCATAGAATAAGGCGCAACCCTTGAAAGGGATAGTTCCGGTCAGTTATTCAGAGAGATTACCTCGTTATAGGCAGGGTAGGGAGGGGGAGCGATCTCAATCATCTCTTTCAGTTTCTCTGCCAACGCCGTGTGCCCTGAACAGGAATCATTGAATTCCGTCCTGATTTGAGTTATATGCGGTGCTATTGGGTTTACTTTATTGATCACCTATTGGCTGATATACCTATCACACAATTAATTTGCCCAGTGGATAGCTGAACTGTCCAATTAATAAAAGTATAACAAGCTTCAAAATCCAAACATCCCTGTCACATACGGTAAAATAAGAGTTTAAAGTTAACACGCCAATGCAACCCAAGTACCCACCTTCCGGTGTAAGCTTATACCCGTCCCTATCAATGTACCCGTCCATGTTCCTACTGAATAGGGACGTAGTGTTGACGAAGCGTCCAGCGACCCTCTTGGCTGCTTCCTTGGCTTTCTGGGTGTATATCTCCAACATCTGACTATCAGCACTTAGTCCTGGTCAACAGATTGGGTTTTTAGAGAGGGAGGACTTATACAATATTATTTTAAGTCTTCCTCGGATAGCCGGGGACAGCACAAACTTCTTATGCTAATCAGAAGACGACGTATCATTTCAAAATCCAAATCATTACAAAATTTCACAGTTTGGACTCAAAATCTCATGTCATGAGTTGTAGCAGACAAATCTTTGCCACAGTCCTGCAAAAGATTTGTTGGAGTCGAATCTCCTCTGGTGAATTGGCACTGGTGATACGATGATCACGTGTTCTGGCTTCACATCGATTTCATTGGTTATCTTGTTGATTATCTTCACCACATTCTTACCGAACTACAGAAAACAACAACAAGTCAATAGTGAGTCAAGGGCATTTCTTTGCGCAGCTCTGCATCCCTTTTAAAATCATAAGGGGATAAGAATTAATGAGTGTTATTTAGTTATTTCAAATGTGTAGAAATGAATAAAGAAACCAAAGCACAAAACTCCCCAAAAAACAAAACACGCCCCCACACGCACCTGATCAGGGCTGATGAGAGGTCGTTTGTCCTCCTCCCTCCGCAAGCAATCATCCTGTCCCAGGACCAGGACCACGAAGTCAGGGCAGTTACCGGACAGGTTCCTGGCTGTGGAACTAGCTATCAGGGAGATCCACTCACTGGTGTAGCCTGGGAACTTCCTGAGAAGAGAGAGGGTTTGTTCAGATTAGAAATTGAAGAGGCTCGTCACAACATGAGACATATACTACCGATTTTATCCTTTCTTTTAGTATCATGCCCGAACATTATTACCAGGAAAGGGGTCATTTTGGACTTAAATTATAGACCACACTATGAAATTCCCAAACTTTACGGGAAAAAGGGAATTATTCGAAATTCTCAACGTTCTTATTTCCTGATATATGTCACAAAATCTATTCTTGCCATACCTGAGAATGATATCAGCCTCCCCGTTGTATCTATCGTTGAGAATCGAGGCGAAGCCGAATGTTCTGAATGCTGACTCCACCTGCCCGTCCCCGATTATAACAATGCGAGTGAGCATGACCGCGAACCTGCACAGTTAGAAAGATATATTCTGAGCTATCACTTTATAGTGATTTTGTGAAAAGCATGGACTAACGGATACCTATCAAATATCGAAGGCTAGGACATATGGTCTTAAGGTAATTATGTGAATTGTCACGTGACCAAACATTCCTACGGCGTAGTAATAATATGAATTAAGGATAAGGAAAATATTGACGGTGACAAAATATATGGAGCTCAAGTTAAGTGAAATATCTGATTAAAATTTCGTATTGATTATAGCAGCCCTAGCAATATATGTTGCCAAACAAGTAAACTTCCGGAGTTGAAATTATCACAAGTAAAATAAAGTTTACTAGCAGCTGGTCACTACATGTCTGTAAGTTTAAAGTAAAACCAATAAACAATTTCGTTCAGCAAAATATGGGTTTTGCTTATCGGATTCATAAGGCTTCCACGCTGAATTTTTCAGCTTAAAACTGGATAAATGCGTCCAACATATTACTATACTGTAGTACTATAGCATATATGATAGGTGTGTTGAAATTTGCTAGCTTTACACAAAATCTGATTAGCTCTATAATCTCCCGTGAACAAAAGACGCACGTGACAGGAATCCCTTAGGCGGCCAAGTTGTGAAAATGGCACCATTCCTTAATGAGTTGCTGTTAAGGCTGTAAGGTTCCTCTGTTTTAAAATTCATTGACGTACTATGAATATCATTTAACATAGTTGACATTTAACAAAGCTGAAATTCTATTTAAAACAAAATATCAATATTTTCTAATAAATTGAATATATTTTTCTCACCTGGAATTTCCATCATCCATGATCTCTTTCATTGGAAATATGAGAAACTGGGATAGAAAGATTGTTAATTCTCAATGGTGTAGCAATAAATTGACTGTATTGACCACTTCAAACTCTTATATTGGCAGGTCATCAACATCAACTGCTTAACTGTCAATTCCTGGCGAGCAAACTAAATATATTTAAAACTTATTTTAAAACATTAAGGGCATCCAATATAGTTTTGAACTACAAACGTTAGTGAATCTTCATCAAAAAATCTAGCTGGCTAAATGCTTGAAAATGAATATTCGAACCTATAAAATACAAAACAATATAAAAATAAAATAATAATTAAAATAATAAGAAAATTAAAGAACACCCTAAATTTCGGTCGTGACTTCACTACTTAACATCTCCCCACACCGGGATGAAAGTGTTGATTATATAGTCGTAGTAAGTCTTCTCAAGATAGGTCACGGCACACAACTAGTTCGAGAATATGACGTCATTATCATGATAAAAGATGTTAAATTGATGACGAAACAAGGTCGACACTTCGTGTTCGTGATCGTTATGTAGAATAGGTGTTAAGTGTGATTTAGGAAAACAGCAGTATATTACTGGTAGATTCCTTCATGACAACTGGATAGCTACTGGCTACTACGAGGTATAGTTATAAGTCTACTAGCGTTAATAAGTTAATATCAGGAAAAGATATTTATATACTTTAGGAGGTTTATTTATAAAGGTTGTAATTTGGGGCTTTCTCGGAAAAATCCCCATATTTTTACCCACCATGACAGTTCAAAATGACGTCATTATCATATATTAACTAGAGTAATGACTTGAGAAAGATCCCCAAATTACAACCTACCAAATTTGTAATCACCAAAATTTTACTCGAAATAAATACACCTCCTAAGGTATTTATATGATTTGTGAGTGTGACGTCACGACGCACTAAATATAATAATTAATCACGTATTTTATTAAAGTTTAAACACTCTAACAATATATGCAAATATATACTAGGTTTATATATTGTTGGAGTAAAGTCATTAAAAAGTTAAAATATGTATCGAGCTATATGAACTTTTTGCGATGTGCACTATAAATTCCGCCGCTTTAAGCGCGTGTCACAGATGTTCTATAACAGTAGTAATTCCTTCCCGTATTATGTGCGAACCCATGCAGGTATCATACAACATGTGGGCGTCAATGGAAATAAAAACTTGATGAATATAGAAGAATCTAGGAAAATATGAGTCTGGCACATGAATAGTAATAGTCGGTTAAAAGTGACTATTTTATCAAGATTTAAAGTACCCATTTGGCGACGTTGTTTATTTTTTGCGTGCGCGGCTCATTTTGTGCGTCAATCGCAGAGGCATATTTGAAGGAAAATTTCATTTTGTGCGTCAATCGCAGAGGCATATTTGAAGGATATAATTATAGACTGGCACTTTAACACGTGCAACAGTAAATTATTATCTTCTGGGGTATATTAAAGTTGTTTCATGGTTAAATTATGCCGCTGGATTTTGCCTGAAACAAAGGCTGCGCCAAGCCGTGCTAGTCAGTGAAATTATGTTAAACTTACGCCTGTTATGTTACCTGAAAGGTTTTGTAATTCTAAAATCTTGATACGAATTAATTATCTAATATCATAATTCATAAGTTTTATTGAGCAACGGAATAAATGAAATGTAAAAGCTTAGAAGTATTTCGATAAACAGTGAATATAAATACCACTATTGGCTGAATTTACACTAAAATAAAAAAGATCAATATCATTGAAAAGGTCTGAAAGCAAAAATCAGGATGGGAAGACACTAGTATAGTCAGCATTGATTTGCATTGATATGCATATTAGACGAAGAGAAGCTGACAATCATCCTGCCAATATGCATAGAAGTGATGGCCTATGGTTTACTCATCGCAGTGTATGAGCATGCATTTCATGCATCCTATACAAGTGAAGAGAACCAAATAATATGGACTTTTATGGAGTATTATAGTGAATATAAACCTTCAGTTTCGATTCCTTGTTTAACATGCCGTACAGCAAGGATCTACACTGAGTTCACCATGGTTAGGCATATAGACACCCATTATTACTACGACGAAAGTTGGCTTTATACCCTCTGTCTATTGGAAATGTTTCCTTGCGTTTGACAATTGATGCTCACACAGTAATTATTTAATTTCAATTTGATGTCTGAGAGGTCTTTATGTGAACTAAGAACCGAATCAAGCCAGCTCACCGGACTACGGAATCTAAATCTTGGCTGTATAATCACATTCGTCGCAGACATCCCCAGTTAAAATTCGATTCCTTGTTTAACATGCCGTACAGCATTTAAGGTTCACCATGAACATACACCCATTATTACTACATTCGAAAGTTGGCCATATACCCTCTGTCTATTGGAAATGTTTCCTTGCGTTTGACAATTGATGCTCACACAGTACTATTCCTTTAATACGATTTGCTGCTTATGGAGTATTATAGTGAATAAACCTTCCTTAATCATAGATCGACTAATCAACCAAAGAATGCCTGCAGAGGAGAGTATACAATCTGAAGGCCAGTTTTGCTCAGAATTTGAAGATCTGAGAGGTTTTGTCAACTACTGAAAATACCTCACAGTAAAAACAATATTCCTGGATCCCCAGCCAAGCCATATTTCTCATCCAATAATGAACATACCACACCATTGCATACTATATAATCAGAGCACATCCATAGAAGTATAGGTGTGATCAGAACAAGCATTTTTGCTGCCTGATTCTTTAATGATTTGCTGCTTACGCAATCTTCCTGTACTATAAGGTATTTTGAAATTCAAGCAAGTTGCCCAATGATTCTTTCAATTTCAGAATCACGGACAAAAACTATATTTCTGGCAGACAAACATCAGCTTAATCAAAGATTTGGCTCTTTGAAAAAAGAGTTAAAAAGTGTAACTCTAGCTCGATCAAAATGAACAACAGCCACTTTAACTAACTGCCCAATGCCCGTTCCAAAAGCCAAAAACGAAGCGAAATTAATAATTATATTTAATCGAAAAACACAAATAGTAGATGGCTAATATAGTCAAAATATGCTACGAACACTGTGTCGCAGTGCAGTGAAATCTTGAGGTGTGACAAAGTTTAAGTAGCTGTTTCGTCGAGAAAAACACTTCGATTGTTAAGACTGTCAGCATATTGTGTCAAGAGTTGGAGGAGTTATATATAGATTGGTGGGTTACCAATTCCCCTGATAAGAAAGTCACTTATTGTAAGTAGCAATGGCACGAGACTGTGTTATAGGTTGTTATAGGTTGTTGTAGGTTTATAAGCAGTGTGTTGTGGGTTTAAGCAGCGTGAAAAAGCGTGAAAGAAGCAACTGCTTAGTGCTTAAGTTGCGTGCTAACCAGCCAAGCCGTGAATATCTTGAGATGACATGCAAGCTCGTGTAACAAATTCTTAGAAGTTGGTAGATGGACCTAGCTGGTCTTATCAACACCGACTTAACGGTCAAGGCATAATAAAAGTCGCAGTAACTTTAGGAAACTAATGTGAGGTTGTCTAAGTCTGGGAGGCTTTCATCCAGAAAACTCAAATATGCACGCCTCAAAGATTGGCTGATAGATAACCAGAGCTGTTCCAAAATTTAAGGCTTTATCACGGTTTGACGCAGAATTTAACTATTTATAAGCTGATCTAAAGTGAAGGATGATTCATTCCAACGATTTTAAGATGAGCAATTGAGCAATAAGTATAAAGTGCGATTAGCATTTAGCTAAACAAAACTTATAAACAACAGCTGATAATCATAATTAAGAAAATAAAAAGAAAACGTCAAAATATAATAATATGATAAATAAGGAAGAAAGGAAAAAGATTTGACGTTCTAATAAAAATGTCTGTCTTTTTCACAAAATTTTGTCTATTTTTTCAGCTGAAATAAATAGAAACAACCCTTCGAAGCCATAGATATTTTAACGCTTTTATTTTCTCTTCTAAATTTAGAGAGGTCCAAATTTGTAAGAGGAAAATTTGAGGCCCACACTGCATATTCACATACAGCACCGACAGACTTACTTTTAATCGAACAAAAAATAACTGAATTAAAAAAGGAGCGTAATATTTATATGAAAACGTATAAGAATTATTTGATAATTATGGAAGTATAATGGATAAACATTAATTATACACCGTCGTCCACATAATACAAACCTTTGAGTGAGATGGTGAGTGTGTCAACAACGTATAATTTACACCTCCGATATAACACCGAAATCCGGTGCGCAAGTTCTATACAGCCTACAGCAGAGCCTCACCTGCGTTTTGTGACGGTACCAATTTACCATATTTGGATTAAAATTGCCGAGATACTTCCAAATATGGTAGTTTTGTCACTTACAGCCTACTTCTTGTGAATTAGAACAAAGTCGAGAGCCGCGGGTTCCTCGGAACCAATAACAAGCAAGTGGCAAAGTGCTAAAACTATATTTTACAAGTTGACACAAAACAAAACTATTATTTAATTATTATCGGTACAAATATTAATAGTTCGAGTGCGGGTATACAGTATAATTCTGGCTATATTTATTATTTATAAATTGCGAAGTAGGCAGTGTCTTTAATTGCTCCATTTTCATTTACCTTCAATATAATAATATACAAGTACCGCGCTTAGTAAGAATAGAAATTTCGAATTCCTCCTGAGTAGTAAAGTGGAATCAGTATGGATGAAAACTGATCGGTCCAATGTCGTTGAACCCCTCCTCCTTTGGTTGGGGATCATTCCAACATTCTATAAAATTCAGTTGAGATACATAGCATGGTTGATATAGACAGTCTGAAAATTAAAATAGAGAATTAGAGAAAAGAAAACCTCTCGTCAAATCCTAAAGAATGGAGATCGGAATGCTAGCCTGCTAGATCACTTTTTAATCGCGAATTGTCAAAAGCAAATTCCAAGTCCGAATTCAATACAATCTGCAGTAAATAGTAAAGTGAGATGGCGGCGAATGAATAAAGACTAAAGAGTCTCACGAATTATTGAAGTATTTACTTTAGTATCAGGCGAGAATAAACGACAATCACTTCTATATCGCTAATGATGGAAATAAAACATTGGCATACGTCAATTATATTATAAAACTGGGTCGTATAAAACCCTTCGGCATAAACAAGTGTAATTGCCTCTGGAAAAAAGAGAAAAAAAATAATATGAAAAATATGAAAAAAAAGAGAAAAAACTCGGACCAATTTGGACCAGGACTACGATGTAGAATAGAATAAAAATAAATAAACCTCACGTTCCAGGCATTCCGAAGAGACCGAGTAATATTCCTCACAAAAATCGCACTTCCAAAGACAATATCAACCATGGGCTGGAGCCTGGATGGCGGCTTAACACTGTCATCGTCTCGTCTACTGTATTAATAATATAAGAGTCGTCCTATATCAGTAGGAGTCCTATTAGTATTAATAATAGTATTATTCTTTAAAGTATTTTTAGTCATGCTGAAGCGTTATATTTCCTACACATATCCACAGAATTTCACAGGGAAATTATACTAGACATGCACATGTAAAGTCATGATGATAAGTAGAAATAAGGCTAAGTCCTACTACCTATTTACAAAATAAGTCCTACTTATTTACCGTATAATACTCAGTAATTCATAAGTCAGACTGAAATGATGCCGAAATTATGGTGAAAATGGTACGAATATCTGTGTATCATAACATGAATAATGAATAATCAAATACTGAAGTAAAAAACAATAAAATTATTTTGCGAGCGGACGAATAAGACAGTGGGTAAAACTTTTTATAAAAGGAGTAAGCCTTAAATTCATGTAAGAATACGGCAAACCATTTATCACAGCTAATTAGGAGGCCACTCAACATGCAATTAGCGGGTTAAAGGGTTAAGTGGTTGCAGCACCTTCTTTTCAAGGTTTTTGAAAAGGGTTAAGGTACCAATTACTTCAATGAAGGCCAATGTTCGTTTACTGATGCGGATGATTTAATAAGTTTTAAAGCTTAGTTTTTTAAAATATATTCAATATTAAACGAAGTACAATAAGTAAAATATATTATGGCCTCCCCTCTTGACAGTTTTAAATCATTAAAAAAATTTAAAAGGTCAATGTTGTCAATAAATTTATAAACAACAAAGCTAGAATCTATAGTTGGAATATGAAAGCCTTTGGTTGGAATATGAGAACATTGAAAGGACAAGCAAAAATTTTCCATATTACAGACGGGTTTCCTTTGATTCAGCTTACTGACAGCAATAATCTGAAAAATTAATGAACAAAGAAATTTTTCTCTGAGTCTAGGTTAACAAACATGTTGGCACTGAATTCTACGTGATACGACGGTGTTATCGCCGTCAATTCAAGCCGTATCAAGACAACTTATTGCAACAAATATAACAAAATCCAGCACCAAAACTCAAGAAGATTCTACGATAATTAATTACTTGTTTAGTCGAGGCATCCAGCGCTTTGCACAGAAAAATCAGCGTTTGAGTGTTGTGCTGATGGACCCAAAGGATAGGCTGACATCGATTAGTTGAAAAACCGACGGGAAATAAAGTCCATCCAATGCTAGAATTTTAGTAATTATCAATCTAAACTTCACGATCACGCCAAATCACAGTTGGTGGAATGAGGATTCAGTAATATCTATCTAATTCAGCAATATCTATCTAATATCTATCGAAAACCAATGATTGAGAGTAAATCGACGATTGAAAATGTCGTCTAGCTCCTCAGATTTGTGAAATAAAACCTCAAAAAACGGCAAAACAAGGCGTTTAAATGTTGCGATTTTAGGATGAACTAAATAAAATTATCTCATAAATCCATACAAATAAGTGGTAAAAAATGATTCGGTATGCGAACTATGTTCAACTGACTTACGATGCCGTTCCAGAAAATACTGAGACGATGTTAACAGCAATCCACTTAACCGTAATACCGACGTCACGAAACATGCGTCACGGAAAATCCAACTATTTAATTGTAAATGTCACAGAATATCCGACATTTCAATTGTAAATGTCTCTTTTCCTCAAAGAAAACTATAGCAGAACTATAGCAGAATCAATATCATATAAATGGGTTCAGTGTAATTGTAGTTTTGAGAAAACTGACAGATGTAACAGTGACGAATCCTTGTCAATTCGGGAGTGTTGCATCTGGTCACGAACAGTAAACAAGTATCGCAAAAAGCAGTTTTACGTCGGAGAAATATGCCACATAAAATCTTGCAGGCTGTCGACTGTCCAGTTTGACAGTGCTGAGACCAAATCACAAGTATGAAATGCATTCGGTATATATCTAAACGGTATATCAGATGGTATGCTTCTGGAATGATGTACCTATTACCTACCTGCTGCAACCTTCTGGAATAATGTTACTGCTGCAGCTTTCACTATACTTAGATATTCATTTCAGACTTACTGCTGCAGTCAAACCACCCAATAGTGATGTGTGATTCGAGCAGCGTAATAGGGGAATATTCCATATTCAGCATTACACCCTGGAACAGGATAAAAGGAAGGTACCTACTCATATATGAAATTGAAAACCCAACAATATCGCAAGACGAACAAAACATTGTATGGGCTTGCACGGTATTCATAATTTAGGATAAATTTAGCCGAAATGTTAGCAATGTTTCGGCATTTGCGGTGTGTGTGGTACACTTTATTTGAATTCTAAGACATTAGTGACAGCTTTTTATCACAGCGCAATATATTATCATTATATATCTCAATGTTACATATATGTACAAATATAGATCTGCAAAAATATTTACAATACTGTCAATTAGTCTGGGAGGGACGCTAATATAATGCTTAATAGTTAGCGTGTAAATTGAACACTAGAATTTCGGAATCTACAACCCAAAATTTAGAATTTAGCGAGACATCAAAAACAGGAATAACGACTTTTATTTCCCAGAAATTCCGCTAAGTGTAAAACTGCAAGCACCTCCCGTAAAAAAAGTATAAAGTGTGCAGGAATATAGACTTCTAAGGTTTTACGCACGCTAATTTCAACGGAAAGCGTTGCTATTTAGATTTTCACCATTTCACCGTCATCCCTATAATTTTACGGGTTGTGTTGTAATCTAAAGACATTTTCCGATCTATAGAACTATTCACCCCTATCTCTCTCATTTTAATTATCGCCTTTAGATGTTAATCATATCACCCTGATCCCTATTACGGGATGTGTTGTAATCTAGGCATGTTCAGATCTTAACCATTTCACCCCTATCATCGTCTCTGAGCTGTCATGGGTCTGGCAGGGGGCACAAAATCTACTGGTTCCTCTGGAGCCTGCACAGGTTTTTCCTTCTTTTTCCTGTTTTTGCCCTTCTTCTTTCGGTCTCTTTTCTTCTTAGGCGATGGGGCGACGGTGCCATACGTCCAGTATACCATGTTCAGATCCTTGTCCTTGAGAAGGTATATATGCTATAATTGCTTTGGATCATATTATGGAAACGGTTTCCACATCATTGAATCTACCCCAAAGATTCTCTAAAAACGAAAAATAAAGGACTGAGAACCGCATACTGAGCTCATATTTTTTCAGGAAAATTTGTATTGTAATTTTCATCAACTCACTGAGTTATCTCACTGAGTTAACCTTCATGATTTTAGATAACATTCTCATCAAGGTTAGCTCTGTTCAGTCTTCAGTACTTCAGTATACTGAGTTTAATTAAGTAATTTGATATATATCTCAGTACTCAGTTAAACTCAGAACTGAACTCTGAGAACTGAACTCTGTACTTAGGATGTTATAGAAGAACTCAAAATACTCACGAATTGCTCGAAAGCTTGCGGAGGCGGTGTAGGGGTCCTCTGCCTCATGTTGTTACCAGTGTAAGCCACGTAGTGCAGCTGCCACTCACCAATATCCTCGTTCCATAGTACGTGCTGAAAAGGATTGGTGTTACACTCTCACAGTAATCAGTACAACCAAATTACTAAATTACGCGAAGGGGGTCGAAATATTTGTACAGGACACAGGTATCAGAATATTACCTCTTTTGTTCAAGACTGAGCGAACATAGTAATACGTGCTGAAAAGGGTCCGGGTGACATCATACTAATCTGTACATTGTACAACCAAATTTCCTCTTATGTACGAGAGAAATGTCGATTTTTTGGGCTAAATTAACTATTTGGTATCTGCCGAGTTCAATAGATTTACAAAAATTCCTACAGCATAGCTAAATTACGAAAATAAGGATGAAAATAGGAAGTGAACAAAGTACAGATCGTATTGGAATTAGGATGTATGGTAATATTCCAATGATTTGTGTAGACATACGCAATGCATACCCCACTCCTACTCTCATATTACGCACGGGTAATCAAATTACTCGTCGAGCTGGAGCAAATCTGCCCCGATCGCATAGCTCACACTGACAATGTTTCGTTTCCTTTTGTGTTGTTTTCTGGTGTCCGGGTCGCTGGCCCTCATAAGGAACGGACCTGACTACAAGTTCTGTACACACACGGACGGAAAGAGATACGAACACGGAGATACCTTCCAAGATGGGTGCAAGGACTGCAGGTGAATGGACAATGATTAACTGCAAGATTGAAGGAACGATAAATAGTGCCGATACTGACGCATTTTTTAATCCAGGACACGGTTTGAAGATTTGAGTCACTAAGCCTAATATTTTGAACAAAATCCCCTCCTTACACACCCACACCCACTAGGTGTGAGAACGACAGAGTAGTCTGCATCTCGGGAGCACGGTGTGGTCGGTGTGTCTACGTGAAAGTTAACGGAAGGACGGGCTACGCTAAACCCGGCGAGGTGTTCTTCGACGGGTGTAGGTGGTGTACGTGCGGGGAGAATGCGACCAACGACTGCCATCTGACGGGGTGCCCCTTCAAGTGCCCTTTCAAGAACAGGGACGGAATCGACGGGTGAGAAACTACTCATTTGTGAAATTGACCTCAAAAAGTCATAAAATTCAGCTTCAATATATCTGCTAAATTCTATACTTCTATAGTAGGTAGACACAAGTCTGTGAAAGATATTTGCAGAATAACGAAACTCATATTTTCAGGTTCGCCCAGTTCAATCAGGTCTGGTACGAGGGTTGCTACAGGTGCATCTGCAGGAAGGGGTGGGCATGGAGCATCGGGTACGGGTGGGCGGAAAAGGACTGTACGATCGATTGTGACCAGAACTGGCTGTGATTGGAATCAACAGATTGGAGTGGAAATATCGGGATTTCTTTTCAAATAAATTGTTTTTAATTTTTTAATGAACTTCAGAAAAATTTGAAAAATGTTCCCAGAAATGCGCATAATTTCGTATCTTTTTAAATCTATTTCATATGCTTTAAAAGAGTTTTTATGAGGTCCTGATAACCATTCTTACCTTTTCAATGAGGTCCTGGAACTCTGGTGGAACTGTGTAGTTTATCAAGAGTTCCTGGAGCTGCATTTCCTTTGTCAGCTGCTTGATGTCTTCCACCAGGGCTTCAACCCTGCGCTCGTGCTCCAGCTTCATGTCCGATATCTGAAACGGAAAGTGATCAGAATATACAGGAAGTGATGTGATCTGAAACAGGTAGTGTTGTGATCAGAATATACAGGAGGTGATCTGATCTGAAACAGGAAGTGGTGATATCTGAAACGGAAAGTGATCTGATCAGGAACAAGAAGTGATCTGAAACAGGAAGTGAAGTGATCGGAAACAGGAAGTGATCGGAAACAGGAAATGATCATATGCAGGAAGCGATGTGATCTGAAACAGGAAGTAATCTTAAACAGGGAGTGATCGGAAACAGAAAGTGATGTGATACGGGAAGTGATGTGATACGGGAAGTGATGTGATACGGGAAGTGATTGGAAACAGGAATTGAAGTGATGTGATCGTCAACTAGAAGTAGTAAAACTGATCACATCCTGCGGGATGTGATTTGGTTTCACTTTCAAATTCTTTTCCAGCAAACCGAGTGACAAATTGCAGCGTCCCCAATTGCAAATTACAGCGTCCCCAATTGCAAATTCCAGGGATTTTACAATCCATAAAATCTTCCAATTACTGCCATTGACGGTTCCTATCTCAGCCTTTGCGCTCTTGTACATCTGGTTTATCTTTTGGAGCTTCTTAGTTTTCCCGGCAGCCTCTTCTTGCAGACTGTTGTATTTCTCTTCCACAATTAGCTTTTCTTGCTGAAAAAAGCGAAATATTAGTCGAAATATTCACTCGAATCCACATATCTACATTCTACCAAGTTGTTGGCCTTCGAAGTTCGAATAATCTAATATTTAGCAAGCCCCCGCTCCCCTGTAACAGCGTCGCGGAGTTATCCCACACAACTAAACCTCCTGTTCCAAGATCTCTTCTTTGATCTGTTCCTGCTTCTTGGTTGTGGCTTCTAATTCCTTGAAGGACTGATCCAGGAGGACTTGTTGTTCTTTAGCTTTCTCCAACTGAGTGAGGAAATAGTAAACTGAATCAGAATCGAACAATGATTTATTCGGAAAATGACCCATACTTGGGACATGTTGGATATGTTTAGGTTGGGATGTCTTTTTGAAGCAGGCGTTCACGGTTCATTGAAGAGTCATGCTTATCGGTGAATTTATTTTCAGCAAATTCAAAGTTCTTATCGATCTTTTATGTTCAATTTTTCTCCATAAATCTTGAGAAGACTGGAATAATTTGGAAATGGGCACCGGAAAAACAGTATTGTCTTGAAAATTTCCCACGATTGCAAAAAACGCGCGAAAAATCCAGCCGCGCATCATCACTAGCTGCTGAAAAATAATGTTTAATCGTAATTTTAACAATTGTCGAAGAGTATTTTCCACATTTCGTGTGACCGAATATTCTGTCCCACAAAATCACGAATGCGATTTAACTTTTTTTCGTTGACCAGTCTGAGTCCTGAAGAGAAATGTATAACGTATTGGTCTTCTGCAATCATTGCCCCACTCCAGTATTGCACCAGCAAACCTGCAAAGAAAAAGGTGATTAATAGTTTAATTCGTTGCTGTATGAAAATCAGCCCTCACCAAATCTACGCCGCCGACAATGAGTTTTCCTTCCAGCATTTGCAGTTTCTCAGCCAGTTTCTTCTTTTCTTGCTGCGTTTTCTGTAGCTCCTGCTCTCTAGCAGCTAAAAGATAGGATCGTGTCAGAAAATTTAATAATTACTGATTAGTTGAGCGATATACTTTTTGTCACATTTTGGTACTAGTACTTGTTTGTACAACTGATTGTTCAGTAGCGATTGGTCAATTATGCCGAGAAATGATTCCCCTTATAGCTATCTTTCCTATATGATATGAGTCTTCCAATCAATTACAAGTTCTGTAAAGTGCATTCAGCTAACTCCTTGGAGATCCTGTCCTTCTCCACTGCCTCCATGTTTGAAGCTTCCAGAAGAGCCTTCTTCTCCTTATCCAGCTGCTCCTGTACTGCTTTCATTTCCTCATCATCGAGACTTTGTTTCCTTTTCTTTTTCTTGACCCGAACTGTCTTGCCCTCCTCGTTGACATATTCCTCTTCACTGCCAGATAGACCATCGCCTGGCCCTTCAGCTGAGGTTAGATTAGAATTAGTGAGGCTAGACGCAAAATATCTTTTGCTGGGGCTCGTGCTGGGGTGTTCAAATACAACTTCACTAATTTCACAATGGACGGAATACAAAGTTGCTACGGGAGTCGGGATTGGGTGTTTTGTCAAATATACACCGAATCATCCCCAAACCCTACCTTGCTCCAGCTGGGCTTTGAGGGCCTCTATCTCCAAACCCTACCTTGCTCCAGCTGGGCTTTGAGGGCCTCTATCTCCAAATCATACCTTGGGCCAGCTGGGCTTTGAGGGCCTCTATCTCCAAACCCTACCTTGCTCCAGCTGGGCTTTGAGGGCCTCTATCTCCAAATCATACCTTGAGCCAGCTGGGCTTTGAGGGCCTCTATCTCCAAACCCTACCTTGGGCCAGCTGTGCTTTGAGGGCCTCTATCTCCAAACCCTAACTTGCTCCAGCTGGGCTTTGAGGGCCTCTATCTCCAAATCCTACCTTGGGCCAGCTGGGCTTTGAGGGCCCCTAAGTCCAAATCCTACATTGGGCCAGCTGGGCTTTGAGAGCCTCTATCTCCAAATCCTACCTTTTTGAGGGCCCCTATCTCCAAATCCTACCTTGGGCCAGCTGGGCTTTGAGGGCCTCTATCTCCTTCTGGAACTCTCGTAACATAGCATCCTTAGGGTCCTCGTTGATGTGAGCCTTGTTCTTGATGTTCTTAGCCCGGTTAGCATACCGCAACGTGGCGTGGGTCTCGTCAGCATTATACGAGGCCGGGTTTATGTTGGCTAACTGTGAAGGGGGATTATGTTAGCTAACTGTGGAGGGGGTTCAAGGATTTATATATCGGAATTAAAAACGAAGTGAAATTGAAATAAAATGTTTTGGCATACCTTATTACATGAAAGTAGGCCAAGGGTCAACCAGAAGTCATAGGTACGCGATCACTAACCATGATCCTACGATTCCAGTCATTAACTGAATTATTGAACAGTCGTTGGAATAGACTCACCATGACAGTGCGGCTGTTGCCTCCCAGACTGTCCTGCAACAGTCGCGTCAGCTTACTGTCTCGATACGGGACGTGCGAGCTTTTACCGTCCACAAGCGCTGATAACATATTCCAAATTATTGAAATGCTAATTATAATTGAAAAGTCATGATTAAAGAGATGAGAATATGACAAGTTAACTTTTGGTTTTGATAGGATAATATGTGGTTTAACAATTAACATGCATCAAATGAGTGGCAATTAAATATTATATCCTAGAACTTACATAATATAAGATTTAGGAGCCTCTTGCTTCTAATTTTGAATCACTCTTCAATTTATTACTTTATTATAGTTCAAATGAAGAACACATCGATGCGATCGAGAACAATCTCTATAACTATACCTGAGATAACGTTTCCCAATGTGCTGAGTGAGAGATTAATCTTGGTTGCCTCCTTTAGTCTCTTTCCCGTGGCCCCTGTCTTCGCTTGTCTCTCTGACCCCTGGTCGAATATATTGCTCACATACAATGCAACACCTTTATATGAGGAAAAAGTGTCTCCATTCATCACGTTCAGTGTGGTGAATGTCAATCTCAATATCTAATGCTGATGATCGCAAGATTTTCGAAAGCTTCTGATTACAACTCTCTCGCATCAGTTATATCGTTTAACTATTGAGTGCTTTATATAGTTCACTATTGAGTGCTATATATCAATTGGTAATTTTTCTGCGTGTTTTTATCAGTAAACCCAAAAATTTCAACTTTGTTATAGATACAATAGCTATATTGAATTCTATTGGCTTCATTAACATCTTTCTGCCTCTGTTCTACAATACAGTTATAAATTTTGAACGAACTTACATAGTATACGGGCCCTTCAACATTCTAACATAATTCTCAATTTTAACTTTCAGTTGAACTATTTAGATCATAATGAAAATTTAAAAGCACATTCTTATACCCAACAAAAAACAAATTCTTATACCCAACAAAAAACAAATGAATAGTTCATATTCTTTGTGACACAAGCAAAATTCAGAAGACAAAGTAGCAAGAGTTATTATTGCGATTAAGTAAATGACGAAACGAGGGCAAAATCTGTTTGTCACATATTTAATGAGGCCAGCAATTTTAAATTTTCAAAGCTTATCGAGGACTAAACTTGGGGTATCCTCAGAGTTCTACCAGTATGAAACAGCGCAGGAGCCGCAGGTCCTCTAGTCTTTCATATCATGAAACATAGGCTTGGTAAGCTTCAAGGAATTAAAATAAAAGCGGCAGCCACATTCCCTTATACAACTCAATTAAAGTTTGTTGAAAGCGTACCTGAAGGCTGTCATATAACTGGATCTAAACCAGTACACTTAGCCACAATTCATTAAAATCTGTTCATCAACCCTCTCCACCGACTCCCATAATGCAACTCTGGCCCTCTTATACACATCACTGTAGAACACTGGGTTGAGCAGGCTGTTCACAGGAATAACCACCAGAGCGAATATCTCAAACACCAAAGGAGAAGCTTGCCTGGTCGTGATGAACTCAAATAGAATGATCGTTAGGATGTAAGGAATCCAACTCACCAGCTGTGACCCTATCATAAGGGCTATTTTCAGGGTGATTGACTTCGAGTTGATGTTTTCGTTTGCTTCGTGCTGGGCTAAGTTTTTCCTTGACTTCCTCTGTTTGAGAAGTATTTTGATGTATGTAACACATATGGAACTTAGGATAAGAACGATGCATTTACAGTAGATCATTTTGTAAATGGTGTAGGATTCTTTGTACTTGAAGATGTTGTGGATGCACAGGCCGGTGTTTCCGTAGAAGCTGATCTCTTGGATTTCAAAGATTTCTTTATTGGAAGAAACATTTCTCAGAGTTTCCGCCATCTCAAACACATCAGCGGTAATGTCAAGTGTGCTATTAGTGACCCCTCTGTAGAAATGAAGTAACCGGGACGCATTGACTGTATTTTCAGTAAAAAATGGATTGTTATCGAGATTTTTGAAGAAAATTTCGGAGCTAAATAGCTGTTTCACAGCCGAAAAGGGTAGCAATGGAAAACAGGAATGGAACCAATTGAGCAGGTTTGTCACGATCAGACTTACAAGAACCACCCTTTTCCTGACGGTGATCCCTATGCCAGAACAAACTCTATGGTACCTGGTGTAACTTATCAAGGCTATGGTTAGAAGAGACCCATGGGCAGCTGATGAAAAGAGCACTCCAAAGACCGAACAGACCCAACTTGATCTCCAAGAACTTTCTAGCAAGCAGTATTTCCCTTTTAACCGAATAACAATCCCTGCAATCACAATACCTAGGAGGTACAGACCCATGATCAAATCATGGCAAAACACGTTCACCAGGTAGATCCTCTCGATCTGTTTCAGGTTAGAAGAGCACTTCATTCTGCAGCAGGTATTTATTTGAGCAATGTTCAGCGTGATGATGAGCAGAGCCAGGACTCCAGTGACTACTGCCACGAGCTTTGATTGGATAAGGAAGTCAGGGGAGGAAAGTCCGTCTACTTGACACGTTCCACACTCGTCAGCACCGTTATTACAGTCCTTGACGTGATCACACGTCTTATCCGGGTCTATCCAGTCTGTAGTCTCATCGGGGCTGCAGTAAAACCTTCCCGGGCACCCCTTCTCATCTGCACCTGACTTACAGTCAATGTTCCCATCACACAGCCTGTGAATGGGTTGCTCGTAGTCCTGACTTACAGCTTGATTGTCATCGCACCTAAAGTCATACCTGTGTGGATGTCCCTTTGAAATGCTATCACAGAATTTCACCCATCCTTCCTCTTCAAATCCATCGAACTTATAACAGTAAGATTTACAATACTGTCGAATGTTGTCATCGGATTTGAGGAATTTGGAAGATGTTTCTTTATCGTGATCCGCAACCCAGAGGCACTTGTTAAGCGGATTCATTATATCCTCCTCACCGATCCGCATCCCTTGACAAGCCTTTCAATCCTCCTGCTGATATCCGGAACAGAGGGAAGGAGATAATCATTGATACTCCGTGCATTCACACAGAGGCTCTCCCTCGACATACAAACTTTGGGATGGACATCCGAGAGGACTACGTGATCTGGACAGTAGCACTCATCGGACCCGTCCAAACAGTCCAGAACATTGTCGCAGACGTTATCAAAGACCAGGCATCCCGAGCCGTCAAAACAGTAGAAGATATCCTTGGGATAACCATCCTGGTCCTCACACCCACACTCATCAGTCAAGCACTGGGACAAACCATCACACTGCAATTCCAGGTCCAGGTTCCGGCACACCCATTCTCTTCCTCCTACAAGGTCACCTATTTCCATCCAGTTAGTCGTCATTGCGGAGTGAAGTATGTCAAAGTTGAACCGGCAAGAAAAGGAATCTGCTCCGGTCGGGATCTTGTTGTTTGGAAGGCTGTTGTAGGTCCATATGATGCTTCGAACGAAACATGTGTTCCCTTCGAGATTCCAAAGACAAAGGTTGCCAACTAGTTTGTCAGCCACTTCGTAATCAATTGCGAATTTTTTTGATGATACCATGGCGAGAAGTATGGATGATGCCACCAACGCATGTATTTTCATGTCTAAGAATTTCTGAAAATTCGGATTGAGTTTTGAATTTAAAATCTCAACACAGCACATGTTATCAATTTTTATATGCCATGATTAAGTTCAACTTGTTAAACTTAATTTCACCGAGTCCTCTGGTAAATCTCAAAAAGTAGCCGCTACATGATAGCACTAAACATGGATAATGGTGATATCAACGGTGATATCAAGTGTGATGAAGTTATGCAAAATTCAAAAAATATTCAAGCTTCTTACTGCTTCAAGTATCTTATTTATACTCGACGGTGGGCAACGTAAAACTAACGTATATTTTTTTAAATAGAAGAATTTCTCGAATATATAGAGGTGCAAGAAGTTGGTCTTTACCTCAATACAAAAACACCTCTTTCTTTCATTCTTTACCTTTTACTTTTGAGGCAAAAGAAATCAACGAAGAAAAGAGAGAAAATGAACACGTGGGATTAATGGTGACCAATGAATCAATGCACCCTGCGAGCCACTCTCTGTTGCAAAAGTGTCTCGACGTCATTGCATTGTTGCCAATAAAAGCCTCTTTCATTCTTTTCTTTCATTCTTTCAATTGTTGGTAAATGGGAAGCTGAAATTTCTCCATCTCCAGTTCTTCCATCATGCAACCGATATAAGATCAGCGTCGTATGTATTGAGATAAGTTACAGTAAAGAAACTCTTCATTCATGCATCAAAATCGAAATATAATTTATCGTGAAAATTATCCACTGACTTGTAGTGTGAATGGGTTGAATGGAATATAATGATTGCAAATTAGGAGAGGGACTTGAGTATATCAAATTCGAATTATATATCAATGAATCATAATAAATGCGCGTGATTTACAATTGCACTTGATACAGATATAGGTTATAACTCCTGTCCTCTTATAACAGTACAGTGCATTCAGGATTAGAGGTTCATTGAATGAACCTCTACGAGAGATTTTGTGATCAGAAGCTATCAAAAACCCTGTGATACGCATTATGCATATCACATGGTTTTTGAGTGTGTTTCTAGTGGCTTGCTATTTTGTCACTGGAAATAGGAAAATCTCCTGAATTACAAACCTATTGGGCTTTGCCAACACATTATTATATTAAACTCTCACCGCTAAATCGACTAAATGTAGTTTTCCCATACGTAGATGTCCCTTTCCGTCCATTCCTTGATCGCACCTGAGGCATAGGAAGATTGGTTTTTGTGTTTTTGGTTCAAGGTTTTTCCAATGAATTTACCCCATGTAACCACCGATATTTATGTTGGTACGGGACCGTAAATTTTGATTTTGGTTATGCTGATTTTAGTTATGCTTTTCGTAGAACAGCAGCCCTTTCTTGTCTTTATTGACGTCGTTGAGCCATCATTATCGATTGTCATGTAAATAAGTACCATAAATGGCTTATACGCTAGATATCTTATACGACCATTCGAAAGAATTCAATATACTCACGCATGCTGCAACAGAGTACACTAGATGAATCGAATAATATTTTCATCGCATGACTTCACAATCGAGCAGAAAGATGAGTTGATTTTTAGACAAAATAGGGCTTTATAAACTGTTCAATATTCAAAATGAAAAATGTAACGTTTCTTTCGCAGTTTTCGACACAATGCAGGATTCACGTTCTCATGAAAATAAAACTTATTATGCCATTTTGGATAAGAAGACAAACTACTAAGATTTTTTATCACTTAGTCCACAATCGTAGTCCCATTTTATTCATACTTTTGGTCAGAACTTTTTGCATGTTTGCATATGCTACGAATTTTGTTGCGAATTTCTATTATTACATGTTTTCTATTATTACATATTTAATTATATAGTAGTCTCACGACAAGTTTTGACCGATTTAAAGGGTAGTACTATATGCGTAGAGTCGTGTTCTACTCGCGCTTTATATCATGTGTTTGTTATGACACACCAATTTAAATACACATCTACGCGACCTTTGCTTTTTGCGTTACAAAAATGTGCATATCTCCGGGGTTTTTTGAGCAAACTTGATGAAACTTTCAGGATATTTAGAGCTTCATAAAAGCAACATCTCAGTGAAGTTTAGATTCATTTTTGAGCTCCAGAAGCGGAGTTATGACCGAAAAGCCAGTTGTTAAGCGGTAACTTTAAAACAAAACACCGGTTTATCTGTCATATCTCAATTTCTGAGGGTCAGAAATGTTAGCTACTCCAGGAATGTATTGGTCATATCTTGCCCGTAATATCCTGAAAGTTTGATCAAAATTGCTCAAAAAACGGCTGAGTTATGCGCTTTTGTTTTGTGTTAACAAGCATTTTCTATTATTACCATATAAGGTAATGTGTGCTTGTTGTGTACAGGGTGTGTCTTTTGTACACCGTTCGACTACTATAGTACTTTAGAGGCTCAGACTCACCGCAGAAATATGATTTAGAGCACTCGGCTCAGCTTCGCTTCGCCTCGCACTCTAAATTATTTAAATGTCTCCAGCTACGCTGTCGACATTTTAATATTATATAGAGCCCTGCTCTCGCAGGGCTCTATATCGTCTGCGTGTTCGTCTTACGCCTCTAAAGTACATATAAACCTACTCCACATAACGTCGAATATTAATTTTGGAGTGTAAGACTGTAAGACTCAAACCTGGCCACCCATATTAGGGCCTTGAAATCTTTGTTTGTGTGAGAAAAACCATTTTTATAAAGCAACATTCGACACAATAAGATTATTACATCTGAAATCATGACGTGTAACACTTCGCAATATCTTATGATTTACGACAGTACACGCAGAGAATTCGACAAAATCATTGGTGATGAGTGCTCAGGCTAAAGTCCTCGTCTTTTTAACACTTATATTTTCGAGTAATTCACAAGGTTAGTCCATTATAGAACCCTCTGACGTTTTCATGCGGGTCTATAATATATAGACGGTAGACACTGCCTGATCGGGTCCATATTGGTTTAGACCCTCGCCCTACGGGCTTGGGCCAAAACCGGATACATCCCTCGGGCTTACGCCCTCGGGCAGTATCCCATAATGGACCCGATAGGCGCGTGTCTATGTATTTTATCAATGATCACGTAGGTGGATAATAAATACTTCTCGAGATGTGATGGAAAACGAGGGGAAATCATTGCTGATACATTCAATGATGAATTAGATAGTGATATTATAGCATTATCTTTTGTTTAAGCGAAGTTAATTAGGTCAGCAATCAATTCAAATAAGTTCTTTTCCCATGTTCATTTTTGGGTAATGAGTCTTACAAACAGCATGATTTTCTCTGCTTTATCTCTAAAATTACTGACATGAGTTGATAAGATTGCAGCAGTCCCATACTGTTGTTTATAATTTTATAAATAGAAAATACGCTGAATCGAATTCCTCCCGCAGCCTGGAGGCCGATCACTGACCGGGACCGCAAGATGATCCATCCCTTCGATCCCGTCACGTCCCACCTCGAAATCACCCACACAGAATCGGAAGTCTTGTCATCGATAAAAACATACTGGTCTGCCCTCACGGTAACCCTCTACAAGGAGGACTTCACCCCATTCGGCTTTTCTAAAATGAAGTTCTTCAAGCTCGACAACCAACTGAAGGGTGAAATACGGATAGGGCGCCCTGACGCCAACATGACTTCCACGCAAAACGTCGACGGAGCAAGCTACTTTTGCTTTGATTACCGGAGCGCCATTAGCTTTTTTCCAGAGGTAGTGGTGTTTGACTTCAAGACGGAGGTACACATAGCTCTGTACAAGACGAATGAAGAGGGCCTGAAGACAGCCGAATCGGTGTTGTTCATGAAGTGGTTAGAGAAGAATGTGTCCTGTAGCACGGTGAGTACTGTGTGGTTCAGGCATGGATCCACGGGGGCGTGCTGGGGGCGTGCGCACGCCCCCAAACGAAAATTTGGGGGCGTGCTCTGGGCGTGCAATTCAAAGATTTCAAACTTAAGCATCATTAGAATTTAAAGTAAAGTCCGAAAAAGGACTGAAGAATTTATGAAAATTAATAGTTTTTTAAACATAAGGTTATAAATTCCGAATTCCGATCCATGAATAGTCAACTGTCAAGTATCTAGAATAGCATTCGTCGGAAATCGATGGCCTTCCATTCAGTGTGGGCCTTAAGGATGCTACAATGATGGATACCACTGAGAAAATCAGATGCTGCAGTAATTGTCTCAACGGACATGATCTGAATTATTGGTTTGGAGAAAACATAAAAGTATCAATTGAATGGGAATACGCTATTGTGGTCACTTCTTCACTTGTTTCTTCCAAAAATTTTTCTTCCCAAACTCTGGCTTTCCGGGGCTGCCGCCCTCAGAGTCCGAGGGCTCAGACCCCTGCTGTTCATTTGATTTACAATATTAAATCTATTGAAATTGAGTACGACATTATCGATCGAGCTGTTGATATGAAAACAATGCAAAACCCTATGGAGCTATTGAGGTGACTACAGACATGTCTTAATCCAGACATATGGCTTCTGGGGGCTGCCACCCCATACCCCTGCTGTTCTTTATTCCTGGTGATTGGTGATATATTTAGTGAAATAATGTACGACAGAAACGCGGGAGCTGTTGAAAATTGACATGAAAACAATGCAAAAACTCTATTGAGGTGACATTTCTTCAAGACCTCTGGCTTCTGGGGGCTGCCGCCCCCAGATCCCTGCTGTTCTTTCTTTCTTGTGATTGTGAATATATTTAGTGAAATTGAGTACGACTACAACGATGAAGCTGTTGAGATGAAAACAATGCAAAAACACTATTAAGATGACATTTCTTTAAATTCCAGACCTCTGGCTTCTGGGGGCTGCCGCCCCAGACCCCTGCTGTTCTTTCTTTCTTTTGATTGTGAATATATTTAGTGAAATTGAGAACGACTACAACAATGAAACTGTTGAGATGAAAACAATGCAAAAACCCTATTGAGATGACATTTCTTTATATTCTAGACCTCTGGCTTCTGAGGGCTGCCGCCCCCAGACCCCTGCAGTTCTTTCTTTCTTTTGATTGTGAATATATTTATTGAAATTGAGTACGACTACAACGATGAAGCTGTTGAGATGAAAACAATTCAAAAACCCTATTGAGATGACATTTCTTTACATTCCAGACCTCTGGCTTCTGAGGGAGGCTGCCCCCAGGCCCCTGCTAGTGCTAATACACACTTGAATTATCTTTATTTTCGAAAAATGCACTTACTGCGAATGAGGCGCCGCGAAGCGGCGCTGAGTGAGCTCAAATTTGCACGCCCCCAAAAATTCTGGGCTGGATCCATGCCTGGTGTGGTTAACACTAACTCAGCTGGGGCTTACGAGTGGTTTCAGTCTTCTTTTGAAGTGGAAGATGTAAAACTCATTCCGTAATGTTTCTTGAATGTATAAAATTTATACATCTCAATAAATTGAACTTTAAAATAAAGTCATCCTAAATAACCATAAACCAAAAAAGCAATTATCATCCATATTGAAGTTCATGTTGGTTCTATTTAATCCAATTGACCTTGAATGCTTCGAAATTGATGGTTCTTGTTCAGATGCTTTTTAAAACGTGGTTGAACGACATCAAGTCTGGTCTAGTCAAGGGAGTTTCAGTGCACTACGAAGCGATGGAAGCTTTGGGAGAAGAAGGCTTCGACAAAACCTTTTTCAGGGTAACTTCAACAGGTGCGTGGACTGTATAGTGTGTAGTTTATAGTGTATAGTGTATAGTGTATAGTGTATAGTGTATAGTGTATAGTGTATAGTGTATAGTGTATAGTGTATAGTGTATAGTGTATAGTGTATAGTGTATAGTGTATAGTGTATAGTGTATAGTGTATAGTGTATAGTGTATAGTGTATAGTGTATAGTGTATAGTGTATAGTGTATAGTGTATAGTGTATAGTGTATAGTGTATAGTGTATAGTACACAAAAACTGAGATCTGTTCCATAGATCTGTTTCTTATACATCAGTTTCACTAGCAGCATGTTTCAGGTCGCATGTGCCCAGGAGAATTCCCCCATGCATCTGCAAGTGGTGAGGCATGTTGTAGGACACAGTGGAGGCCGTTTAAAGGGGATGAAACATGCATCTTCAAGACTGGCCAGTGCTGCGATGATAATGCTTGGTGGTTGTGCTCCAATCCACCATGTTCCGACTACACAGGAAGTAAAAATAAGAGCAAACAAAAATTGTCATTATAGATTATGACTTACATCCCGCAATGAGTCTTTGTGATAATGTGATAGTCGTACCAGTAGCTCAGTAGACTTTGGCAAAAATGCAACAGCTGGATACAGTATGTCCATTGAATAGTCTATTGAAATCAAGCTCCCCTTAACTCCTTAAGGCTCCTTTTTTTATAAATCCCCACAGTGGTGCGGGTAAATTTGAGAATATGCTTCTGAGACCATTTGACATTCCACTGTTTCAGAAAATAAATGCACAAGATCGAGCCTTCTACTGGATGGCAACGTTATAACAGCCAAGAAAATGCCCCTTGCAAATGGTGAAAAAACAGCCCTATCTTGCCGGACAAGAGACTATGTAATGATAGGGGCTCCCAGGGACCGGAAGCTTACATGCAACCTATCAAGTGAAGTAGCTGTAGACAGCATGCTGAACCAGCCACACTGTGCATTCCCCAAATACGCCTGCACTTCCCTCCCCTCCCAGTTGGTGGTTGGATTTAAACCACAGCTTTGGGCTGTAGAGGTGGGGCAGACCGTGGATCTGCAGTGTGAGGAGGGCCTTACTTTGCATGGTCCTGAAATACTGACATGTACTGAGGAGGAGAGGTGGGAGTGGAGAGGGCTTATCCCCCCTACATGTGGTAAGAAAGGCAATGCTTGTGTTGAACTTTAACAGAGAATAATGAATTAGGAGCAATCGTCAAATTTGGTCAATGAATTAGGCATTATTGTGCTCCTTGGATTGTTCCATGAATTGAGTTGGAATTTTCCAGCAATCTATTGAAACAATTAAAGAATTAAGCAAATAATCTTGTTTTCTATTTCAGAGGTGATTGTTCATGAGGCAAAAGATCCTTCTAAGGACACTGCTAACAGCGGATCCAGTGATGCACCCATCCCATCCATAGTAGACAAACTGCAACTCACTTTAATGTCACTCTGCATCTACGTCTTCTGATGTTCTGCAACATCCAAATTTTTTTCCTACATATACATAGGATATTTGCCCAAATGCATTCTGAACGCTCATTGCTTATGTCCATAAATCCGGTGTCTATGTTATTTAATCAACGTTATTGCAATGCCAACTATGAAAATATAAAGGGCTAAAATAGTGAAACCTCAAGATTTTCCCAACTTACCACAATGACTAACTTCACAATAAAATTTATAGAAAAATTCATTGTAGTTATGTTAATTTAACATTGTAAATGTGTTGCTGCAGAGCAACTTTGATCTTTATGTTTAAATTTCTATTGCCTTATTACTACTGACGTAACTGATTTTTGTCCAATGTTCTTCCCGATATTTGAGTTTATAGATAAAGTATGAAAATCAAAGTATGCTGACTGAATTCTGAATAACTAATGAAGCCTTTGCTTTATTCTGATACCATTGTGTTAATTTGTAATTTTGTCAAGAAATATTCAAAACATGTATGTATATGGAGCTGATTTCATTCAACATTTAACTGCTTTAAACAATGACTAAATTATTACCTCCTTTTGCTCATTACGAGGTATATTGACCTATCTCTATCATAAAGATGGTAAATTACTGATCACTGTGAAGACTTCAACATTTGAAATTGAATACATTTGTAAGTGACACCACATCTTATTTTAATTACCATTATCTATTGAGTCATGATATTATTGACAAATTAAAAATATGCAAGAAACATGTTCTCACTTCAACTAATTAACCTTTCAATAGTTATGGTAAATATTGCATGAGATCTTGAGGAATGGGAATTCATCTTAGTGGATCCTACAGATCTGTTCTTGTTACCAACCTGAAAGATTCAAAATTTTCATATTACTGTACTAAGTTGTTATGGATACAGATTGGAGATGTATGAAAATATATTAGCAACAAGCATCAGACCCCTTCCTTACTGCTTAATCCACAATTGACATCTTACTACCAGTTATGATAGACTTCAATGAGTTCATTTTAAAATTTTGTACTCATTATATCAATTTTCAGTTAAAAATGGCAACCATACTGTCATAATCTTGTCCATGTCTTCAGCACTTTTGACTGAGAATTGATGGAGATCTTTCACATAAACACCAACATCAGGTCTCTCTTTCACCTATAAGGGAATGTTTCCTGCCTTATATCATGGAAGCTTATAAGCATACAATACTACAAGCAGGAACTAGCCAAACCACCCTGAATGAACTCTAGAACCTTTCCGAATGAAGCCTAATATAAACAAGCTGAAGCAAGCTGAAACAAGAAAATCAACCCAAAACAACCCAAAACAACCTGAATCAACCTGAATCAACCTGGTTAGGGTTAGGGTTATGATGTGGGTTGATTTGGGTAAATTTGCTTGTTTTTGCTAGATTCAGCTTGATTTGTCTAGTTCCTGTTTGGAGTATCAATGGCGAAATAAGGTCAACAAACAACCATTATTTCATGTAAATAAACATACTTTTACAGCCTATTGTATAAAGATGTAAAAATATATGAGCTGAAAATGTACATTTCAAGTTCAAGAGGATAACTAGTGTTTTCAATCATCACATGACCTTTGGCCTTATGACTCTTTAAGCTTTGAAAAACATACTCATATACCTCAAGTTTCTTCTTCATATCTTTGGAAAGAAGATCACAGATATCTTCATTATAAATCTCTAGATATGACACTCTCACGAGGAACTTCACATCTCCACCAACCTTGCTGATCTCTCCAAAAATATGAGCAAAGGAGTTTGGTATGATACCTTTCTTTTCTGGAATAGATCTCACTCCCTCCATGGTGAATGTCTTCCCAGTTCCAGTTTGACCATAAGCAAATATAGTTCCTGAAAAGAGTTAGCTATGTTACTATGATCTTAATTAAGATAATGTGTAAGGTTTTTATAAATAGGTAACTTGCTTTGTTCACAATGTAATACCTATCAGTTGCAAAATTATTATTATGAAACAACATTGTCAAAATTAAGAATTAACATACCATTATATCCTTCTAGAACAGAGTCAACTATCTTTCTTGCACAGATGTTATATATGTCTAGCTGTTTAGAGTCAGGACCAAATACATGATCAAATGTAAACTTCTTCTCCATGTCACCTCTTTTCTTAGCATGTAGTACAATAGAACCTACAATTCAGTTCAGTTATTCCATCGTAGTCTTAGTCTTAGACTAAGATCAGTGAACTGGCATTGAACTAGGAAAAGAAATTTTAGGAAAAGAAATTTATTTTTAATCATCAATTTGGAATACAATAAAAATAAGCTACACAAAAATTTTTTTCCTCACCTTGACCCTTTAAATAAATAACCCAAACATGCTTTAAACAGTACACTACTTCATTTTTTGCGCTTTTAGCATGTCGACCCGATAGCAGCTTAAGATAATCTATGATTGCACGATTGCAATTATTAAATTAGCCGTATTGTACTGTTTATTATCTAACTTTAAGTGCAACCCATGCCATCTGTCCAGCCGCGCGCGCCAGCCCATTGCCGCACTGCGCGCACAAAAACAAATGCCACACCGGCCACGCAAACTGGCCGAGCCGGCGAGCCCACCGACACGCGCGACCAGCTGCAGCACCGCACCCACCGGGCATGGACGGTGGGCGTCCTGCATGCCCAATGGGCGCGGCCCAAGCCGCGCGCGCCGGTGACTGCCCGCACGCTGGTCCAGCCCGGCATTGAACTATTCACCATCTTATGAGTGATTAACTTAAATAGGTAATGATTCATTGATTATTGTCTTTTGATTATGTTTAGGTTGCTATGAAGTAATAATCTACTAAAATGACTCAATTTCAAACCTTGATCAGGGTGTATGGATACTATCTCCTCTGCATTCATTGCTGCTTCCTCCTCATTAAGAGGCCGACATCTAACTGCAACTTTAACATGCTGATCATCTGGATCAGCAGCCATTCTCAATATAATATAGGTAAATATTTAAAAAAAAACTTTTGTTATTCAGCAACAGGGTTTCACAACAAACTCTTCACAAAACTACTTCACTCTAATAAAACAATGGTTAATAGAACAATGATTAATATTTTTAGCAGTTACACCATGATTATATTAAGAAACTTTCTTCATCCAGATGATTTGGAGAATATTTGTTGAACTTAACATCAATAATCAACAGATTAAATTAATCTGTTATTTAATAAAAGCAATAAAATGAAAATAACTTGCAACATTGAGGAAAGTCAGCAAATTGAGTTGGGCTGTTGCTGAAGGGAACATTTGTAAAAGAACTTGGGTGTCACTCATGGTACAACTGGATTAATTTCACCACATGGGGGAGTGTCACTGTCCCAATTTACTTTTTCTTGAGAATGGGACTGGTTTTTGGGACAATTGGGACAACCTGGACATTTGGGACAATTGGGACAAACAAACAGTTGAAAAATCAGTAGGTATCAGACATTGATAATTTTTTGCATTGATGCAACTTTTTCTATCATTGAAATGAAAGTTATATTCATACTACTATACCAAAACTTAACTGAAATATCGGATAATTGTTTATGAGCCACATAATAGATTGAATAATTTTCTAAAATAAAAAATGAAATAATTATTTTGATGAAACTACATTGACACTCTTGTCCGAATATTATCAATGTTTCATTGAACAGTACATCTTCCAGACCATGTCATCTAAACCTTAACACTTAAAAACAAATTACAATAACATAATTTTGTATGGTGATATGATAAATGAATAAATAGATACATTCAAAAGCAATAAACAGAAGTTCACACATAGTTCAGCGAAGCGGAACAAACTTTTTCTGAATTCAATTAATTTCGTCGAAACTTCAATGTCATCGGGAAATCTCAAATTTGATTGTATAAAGTAGTGTTTTAATCTTGCCTTGTCACTTTTGTCCCAAATGTCCCAATTGTCCCAGTCTTGCTAAACACGTATATCCCTGTTTGCGTTGCGCGGCGCGCTTCCTCAGAAGAACACCTATAGCTATGCGGGCTTAGGAAGTAGCGTAGCGAAAAGCACATTTGCATTTGCGCCGCGCTCCACAATCAAAAATATTTGCGGAGAGCAAATATCACATTTACACACATTTACGATAAACAAATTTGCGCGCACAGCAAAAAAGCACATTTGCGCGCGCCGCAAAAAACACGTTTGCGCGCGCAACAAAAACACATTTGCGCGCGCAGCAAAAAAGCACATTCGCGCGCGCAGCGAAAAGTACGTTTGCGCGCGCAGCAAAAAAGCACATTTGCGCGCGCAGCAAAAAACACATTTGCGCGCGCAGCAAAAAACACATTTGCGCGTGCAGCAAAAAGCACATTCGCGCGCGCAGCAAAAAGCACATTCGCGCGCGCAGCAAAAAAGCACATTTGCGCGCGCAGCAAAAAGCACATTTGCGCGCGCAGCAAAAAGCACGTTTGCGCGCGCAGCAAAAAAGCACATTTGCGCGCGCAGCAAAAAAAAGCACATTTGCGCGCGCAGCAAAAAACACATTTGCGCGCGCAGCAAAAAACACATTTGCGCGTGCAGCAAAAAGCACATTCGCGCGCGCAGCAAAAAGCACATTCGCGCGCGCAGCAAAAAAGCATATTTGTGCGCACAGCAAAAAATCACATTTGCGCGCGCAGCAAAAAGTACAATTTGCGCAACAAAAGCACGTTTGGTGTTTTCAGCAAATTTTTCAAAGAGTCAACCCACTTTTCAAAACTTCCAATATTTCAATCCAAAGTTATCCAACGTTGAAACATGCTTGATATTCAAGTATTCACGCGGTCCATTTTGTTAATTGTTATTGTCTCGTTATGTTTGTGGGGGGGGGGGTAGCTATGATTACGTCATATTCTCCTCACGAGGGAGGGGCGGGCCGGGGTTTGGCTAATGCTCTGATTACGAGAGGAAGGTTGAAAAAATACAGATATTGAATTCATGTTCGGTTCTTTGAAATCTTTCACTTACTCAATTCTCTCTCACATCTCAGTCTCACGAGTGTTAAGCTTTTTCAGGTAGAGTATATTTATCAAGTCGGTACTATATAACTGCCGCAAATTCATATTGATGAAATGATACAGGATTCCGCAGGCTGAGCTCAAAGTCGACTCCTTGTAGCTTCTAAGAAATGGCTGTAGAGAGAGTTTATGGAGAGGGCTATGAAGACGTACACGAAGATGAATAGGATCTGAAATTTGGTCTGGGTTACACGTCCAACACCTGGAAATACAAATAAAAAAGCATGAACATCAATCATTCTTGGGATTGGCCTAGGGTGTTATGGGAGCACAAGTTATTGAATTCATTGCGATTTTTGCTGCTACTTATTCTAGCAATTTCTAGGGCCTTGTTGAGGATTGTACCTGCATTCTTATGGACATGATACACCTCTTGAGCTGTGAGGCCCCTGCCTGCTCAGCCGTCTCTCTGGGTTCACTCTCCGAACTAGACCCGACTTCAAACATGTTCCTGGGAGGCACTTCTGATAGGACGTCATAGTCATAGGACGACATAGTCACAGGACGACATAGCCACAGGACGACATTATAGACATAGCCACAGGACGACGTAGCCACAGGACGACATTAGACATAGCCACAGGACGACATTAGACATAGCCACAGGACGACATTAGACATAGTCCCAGGACGTCATTAGACATAGCCACAGGACATTCACATAGCCACAGGACGACATTAGACATAGTCACAGGACGACATTAGACATAGCCACAGGACGACATTAGACATAGCCACAGAACGACATTAGACATAGTCACAGGAGGACATTCACATAGCCACAGGACGACATTAGACATAGCCACAGAACGACATTAGACATAGCCACATGACGACATAAGACATAGCCACAAGACGACATTAATGAAATAGCCACAGATGTATCATGTGATGATAGGAGGACAAAGCAATCCAGTCCTTTCAGATTATTCTCTGGTATACGGAAAATGGCAATTCATGGCGTGTAAATGAGATCTGTTATCGTTTTGAATTAATGAAAGATTTGAAAAAATGTTAAATAAAAACCTTTCAAAATTGTATTAGCTAATCCCAGAGGTATAGGATACTAAAAATTGTGCAACTGAATAACAAATGATAGGAAAATGCTTACCAAAAATTAGACCTGAAAGTAACACCAACGTCATATAATATGAAAAGCATAATATTGTAAATATTAATATATTAATAGTAATATAAATATTAATATTATACAAAATAAAGAAACACAAAAAGAATTTTACTTTGAAAGAATTTTACATCGTTTAGATTCATTTTTGAACTCAAGCGGAGTTATGACCCAAAAGCCAGTTTTAAACGATGACTTGAAAACATAAAACCGGTTAATTTTGCCATATCTCAACTTCTGAGGGTCAAAATGTTAGCTACCCAGGATTGTATTTGTCATATGTTGCCCGTAATATCCTGAAAATTTGATCAAAATTGCTCAAAAACGGCTGAGTTATGCGCTTTTGTTATGTAAACAAGCAATTTGCTTACTACCATATAAGGTAATGTGCTTGTTGTGTATAGGGTGTCTTGTGTACACCGTTCGACTACTATAGTACTTTAGAGGCTCAAACTCACTGCAGAAATATGATTTAGAGTATGGCTCAGCTTCTGGCTTCGCCTCGCACTCTAAATCGTTTAAATGTCTCCACTGCGCTGTCGACATTTTAAATATTATATAGAGCCCTGCTCTCGCAGGGCTTTATATTGTCTGCGTGTTCGTCTTACGCCTCTAAAGAACATATAGTAGTCTCACGACAAGTTTTGACCGATTTAAAGGGTAGTACTATATGCGTAGAGTCGTGTTATACACGCGTTTATATCATGTGTCTGTTATGACTTACAACTTGAAATGTAAATCTATGCGACCTTTGTATTTGCGTTACAAAAATGTGCATATCTCCGGTTTTTAGGCAAACAGTGAAACTTTCAGGATATTTAGAGCTAGATATAAGCAACATCTCAGTGAAGTTTAGATTCATTTTTGAGCCCCAGAAGCGGAGTTATGACCGAAAAGCCACTTATTAAGCGGCAACTTTAAAACAAAACACCAGTTTATTTGTCATATCTCAATTTTTCTGAGGTCAAAAATGTTAGCTAAGTACTCAGGATTATATTTGGTCATATCTTGCCCGTAATATCCTGAAAATTTGATCAAAATTGCTCAAAAACGGCTGAGTTATGCGCTTTTTTGTTTTGTGTAAACAAGCATTTTTTATTATTATGTTACAGGGTGTGTCTTGTGTACACCGTTCGACTACTATAGTACTTTAGAGGCTCGAACTCACTGCAGAAATATGATTTAGAGCACTGGGCTCAGCTTCGCTTCGCCTCGCACTCTAAATCATTTAAATGTCTCCAGCTTCTCTGTCGACATTTAAATATTATATAGAGCCCTGCTCGCGCAGGGCTCTATATTGTCTGCATGTTCGTCTTACGCCTCTAAAGTACATATAGATTCGTCCGAGTTATTGCGTGAGGATTTAGCCAGCAGGAGGGGACAAAAAATAGAGCGATAGACACGCTGGCAGAATCCCTCTATCAAATACATTCACTGTCTCTATCACATAGTTTCAGTGTATTGTACTCCTTTCAAACAACACGCACTCTTATTAGCAACATGTATACCAAATGTTTCGTTCCCGCGAGAATCTCTCTGAACATGTAATTACCGTCCCACGTGACTCGCACACGTGCCACTGTTACTATAACCAAATCAAGGTCACGTGTTGCGCGCGCGCACGTGCCACTGGTTTCGGAGCAATATCTTTCAGCAAACGGTTCCTCATTCTCTCATTCACAGTTTTAGCAGGCATGGATCCACGGGGGCGTGCTGGGGGCGTGCGCACGCCCCCAAACGAAAATTTGGGGGCGTGCTCTGGGCGTGCAATTCAAAGATTTTAAACTAAAGCATCATTAGAATTTAAATACAGTCCGAAAAGGACTAAAGAATTTATGAAAATTATTAGTTTTAAACATATAAGACGTTATAATTCCGATCCATATATAGTCTTATTTGTCAACTGTCAAGTATCTAGAATAGCATTCGTCAGAAATCGATGGCCTTCCATTCAGTGTGGGCCTGAAGGATGCTTCAATGATGGATACCACTGAGAAAATCAGATGCTGCAGTAATTGTCTCCACGGACAAGCTTTACATGAACTGAATTATTGGTTTGGAGACATAAAAGTATCAATTGAATGGGAATACGCTATTGTTGTCACTTCTTCACTTGTTTCTTCCAAAACTGTTTCTTCCCAAACTCTGGCTTTCTGGGGCTGCCGCCCTCAGAGTCTGAGGGTTCATACCCCTGCTGTTCATTTGTTTTACAATATTAAATTTATTGAAATTGAGTGCGACATTATCGATCGTGCTGTTAAAATGAAAACAATGCAAAACCCTATTGAGCTATTGAGGTGACAACAGACATGTCTTACTCCAGACATACGGCTTCTGGGGGGGCTACCGCCCCAGACCCCTGCTGTTCTGTATTCCTGGTGATTGGTAATATATTTAGTGAAATAATGTATGACAAAATCGACGGAGCTGTTGAAAATTGACATGAAAACAATGCAAAAACTCTATTGAGGTGACATTTCTTTAAATTCAAGACCTCTGGCTTCTGGGGCTGCTGCCCCAGACCCCCGCTGTTTTTTCTTTTTTTTGATTGTGAAAATTTAGCGAAATCGACTACGACGACAACGATGAAGCTGTTGAGATGAAAACAATGCAAAAACACTATTAAGATGACATTTCTTTCAATTCCAGACCTCTGGCTTCTGGGGGCTGCCGCCCCCAGACCCCTGCTGTTCTTTCTTTCTTTTGATTGTGAATATAATAAAGTAATAAGTGAAATTGAGTACGACTACAACGATGAAGCTGTTGAGATGAAAACAATGCAAAAACTTCATTGATTTGACATTTCTTTAAAATCCAGACCTCTGGCTTCTGGGGGCTGCCGCCCCCAGACCCCTGCTGTTCTTTCCTTCTTTTGATTGTGAATATATTTAGTAAAATTGAGTACGACTACAACGATGGCCCTGTTGAAATGAAAACAAAGCAAAAACCCTATTGAGATGACATTTCTATACATTCCACACCTCTGGCTTCTGGGGGCTGCCGCCCCCAGACCCCTGCTGTTCTTTCTTTCTTTTGATTGTGAATATAATAAGTGAAATAGAGTTCGACTACAACGATGAAGCTGTTGAGATGAAAACAATGCAAAAACCCTATTGAGATGACATTTCTTTACATTCCAGACCTCTGGCTTCTGGGGGCTGCCGCCCCAGGCCCCCTGCTGTTCTTTCTTTCTTTTGATTGTGAATATAATAAGTGAAATTGAGTACGACTACAACGATGAAGCTGTTGAGATGAAAACAATGCAAAAACCCTATTGAGATGACATTTCTTTACATTCCAGACCTCTGGCTTCTGGGGGCTGCCGCCCCCAGGCCCCTGCTAGTGCTAATACATACTTGAATTATCTTTATTTTCGAAAAACGCACTTACTGCGAATGAGGCGCCGCGAAGCGGCGCCGAATGAGCTCAAATTTGCACGCCCCCAAAAATTCTGGGCTGGATCCATGCCTGCTTGTCAGTATACAATAAGAAAATAAGGGTTTTTGCTTACAACTTTTTTCCTGAAAATTTCTACTAATTTTTGTTTTCTCCTTTTTCATTGCCCTTGCCCTCTTCCCTTTGAGCCTTCCTTTGTGAACATGTAGTACCTATGTACCTATTTCTTGTTTGTTTTCAGCCTAGTTTATTGTAAATTTCACTACTTTTAGTTATTTAGTTGAAAATTTCATCTACTTTTTGTTATTTATTTGAAACAAAATATTATCCCAGTTTAGTGTACCAACCTTCTCTGAAATTTTGCCATGTATTTATGCCATTTTCGGGCAAGGTTCTTATATATTTTCGTGAAATTCAATCTCTAGTTTTTGGTGTCGACTGCAGATTTGCCTATTTGAATCAAATGTTCCCACCACAATTTATATACCTACTCCAAATTATGAAGTTACATTGTTTGGTCTTTTTGGTATGTTCAAGGCAAAATATTCTAATATTGTCCATTTTTTACTGTAGGTATAGTATGAAAATGTTTTCTTGGACAACGGATGTACATAAGTGCTCTTCATACTTTCATTAATCAGCAAAAACTCAAAGAAAACGATACTCCATGGCATGAAAATCTGAGAGATGCTCCACCCAAAACTGAGAAGTATTGAGAGACTTCCTTATTCATGTAAGAAGATGTAAGAAACATTGTTGTTTAATTGATATGGTATCTAACCATATAATATGGAACCTAACCTGCTTACTGGAACAGTGACTTTTTGATGAATAACAGATAATTTAAATGCCTTATTGGCCTTTATTTAACAGGCCTTTTTATAACCGACCCTTTTTTAACCGGTCCTATGGACAAAAATCGAATCATTTTTGAACTATTTTAACCGGCCCCTTGGACAAAAATTTTCCAAGCAGTTGCCACACCAAGAAATTTTTTCTCAAAAAAATTAAAAATTAAAAAAACCCAAAATCTGGTATATTATCATGATTTAGGTCATATCTGTGTTATAAAAAGAATGACGGTCAAATGAATTTAACAGTACATAAGCCAAGCAACAAAAGTCTCATCCGGCCTAAATCAACTGTCAATTTAATCGGCCCACTTTAACTGTCCATTTTTAGCGGGCCTTTTGAAAAAATCTCAAAGGGCCGTTTAAACAAGGGCAAACAAGGTATCATGAACGTTTTACATTCGCCTCATGTACATTGACTATTAATTCTTTAATTAACTTATTGTGGCGGTGTACGTAGTGTACCTTATGCAGTATGATCCCTATTTCACCACTCACTAAGTGACCACTGGTGTCAGTGATACATGACGTACTGGTGTCAGCGACACATGGCGTACTGGTGTCAGGGATACATGGCGTACTGGTGTCAGGGATACATGACTTACTGGTGTCAGAGATACATGGTGTATTGGTGGGACTACATGGGATGTCATGACGTACTGCCTACTGGTTTCAGGGATACATGGCGTACTGGTGTCAGTGATACATGGTGTACTGGTGTCAGTGATACATGGCGTACTGGTGTCAGGGATACATGACGTACTGGTGTCAGGGATACATGGCGTACTGGTGTCAGTGATACATGGCGTACTGGTGTCAGGGGTACATGACTTACTGGTGTCAGAGATACATGGTGTACTGGTGTCAAAGATGCATGACGTACTGGTGTCAGTGATACATGGCGTACTGGTGTCAGAGATACATGGTGTATTGGTATAAGGGACTAAGGGATACATGACGTACTGCCTACTGGTGTCAGGGATACATGGCGTACTGGTGTCAGTGATACATGGCGTACTGGTGTCAGGGATACATGGCGTACTGGTGTCAGGGATACATGGCGTACTGGTGTCAGGGATACATGACTTACTGGTGTCAGAGATACATGGTGTATTGGTATAAGGGACTAAGGGATACATGACGTACTGCCTACTGGTTTCAGGGATACATGACTTACTGGTGTCAGAGATACATGGCGTACTGGTGTCAGTGATACATGGCGTACTGGTGTCAGGGATACATGGCGTACTGGTGTCAGGGATACATGGCGTACTGGTGTCAGTGATACATGGCGCACTGGTGTCAGGGGTAAATGACGTACTGTTGTCAGGGATACATGATGTACTGGTGTCAGGGATAAATGGCGTACTGGTGTCAGGGATACATGACTTACTGGTGTCAGGGATACATGACTGACTGGTGTCAGGGATACATGACGTACTGGTGTCAAAGATGCATGACGTACTGGTGTCAGGGATACATGACTTACTGGTGTCAGGGATACATGGCGTACTGGTCACTGGTGTCAGGGATACCTGACTTATCTAGATACTAGGTGCATCGGATATCTGGTGTGCTGGTGTCATGGACACATGGACTGAAATGAAATACTGTAGTGATGTGAATAGACAAAAGATACGTATACTACTGGACGATTGAACATTGAACATTTCGCAGTGTTGCAGCAGATTTTCATTTTACAAGAGATGGTGACGTAGTAAAGTAACACAAATCTCTAAATGACAGTGACACTGTGATACCAAGTTCAAAAATTTTCCAAATTCTCAGAATCACTTTTTAACCGTTCAGATTATAGTCAATAACATGATTTTAATTCAAATATAATCGGGATAGCCGACCAAAATTCCGATCCTAAAATAGCCCGAATTAAAATTTGCTCATCTCTGGAACCTAATCGATCAGTAAACATACATCTACTCCGCAACAGGTCCAGAGGCATTCAAATAGCACTAGGAGAATTCCTTGCCAAAAGCCCGGATAAGCAACCGGTTCCGGGTTACACACTGACACATCCAAACAGCAACTCCTTACTCGACTGGAGCTGTGAACGATCATGAGAATGGAGTACACGTGGACATCAGTATACTGCTTCCCAACTGCGATCCCTGCTGCTCTGCTGAACCCTTCGAAATGTAGGTATGTAATTATATCTATGTAGGTACATGAGTGTCATTATAGCCAGTAGCCTGTTTATTTTTTAAAAATGTGTCATGACCGACGAAAAACCATGACTTAGGTTTGAATGGTAATCGATATCTTCTATTTATGATCCAACTGAGGGGGCGAGGTGAAGCCCAAAAAAACAAGCCTCACCTTACTTTTCCGATTCTTGGGCTAGGTTTTTTTGGGTTACATTTTAGTAATTTCTAGCACCTTTCCAAACGATTTTTAGGTTAAACATCGATTATTTTATGATGTCTACCCTGTGACTGTAGAATGTAGATCCACAGGAGCTGAATATAATTGAATATTTCACTCATCTAATCATTCTGATAATGGTTCAATTATTCAAAATTCCCGTTCATGACTGCTTTTTTAAATATTATGCACGGCATTTTATTATTGTTGGGATGTTAATACTGAAATTCCTCTGTCATTAAGACACTTGCAGAGTTTTTTTATCAAGTATATAAGATGATTTCCAATAGGTACCTTTACTTTTCTCTATAGGTTTTCAACTGCATTCTTAGGTATTCACATCTTAGTGACTTCCAATAGTAATCAGTCAAGTAAAAGTATCGATTACCGTAATACTTTTATATATTAGAGCTGATCCTGGGGCCCTGAGTGAACCCCAAATGACCTGTTGCGGGTCTCTCAAGGGTGTCCCATTGTCCCTACTCCCTACTGAGTCAGTAGTACTGACCCCTTGTTGACTTCCTGGTGAACCTTTCATGGCTGATCCCCTGGTCAGTGGTCACTGGTCACCCTTGACTGACCGACTATCTTAACACTATTTATGACTGTGTTCGAATAAATTTTTACAACTTAAACTGGATTCCGACCTCTTGTAAACATTGACTGACCCTACGTCCCTACCTGGCACATCACACTTATCGTTTTAGTGATGAACTTCTATGAATGTTTTGATGTCGGCATTTGAACAGCTTCAATAAGAGTTCAATGGCCCATTAAAGACCCATTGATAAAGCACACACACAAAGGCCTAATAAATTAATAAGATCATTTATAGCTTTTTGTTGACCCTTGGCCAAGAAATAAAATGACCACTTACCAGCCAATAGTCCTATGCTGAGAGGGGTTCTGAAGTTACTGTAGTAAGGTGAGAAGGGATTACGCAGAGAAAAGTTAGCAAATGTATTCACCAACGTCTAGCACTAACTAAGTAACTATGGCCGTAGCTGTTAATCTTCAGAGCATGTTTGGGACCCCAGTCCCTAATACTAAAGCTAACTCCTTACTCTGGAGTCTGGTGGGTACTTTTTCCAGGTCAGGTCCAATCGAGCTTAGCCAAAGGGGTCATACAACTGTTCTAGGACCTAAGTGTTTATCAAACTGTTTGAACATGGTCCTTTATATAGAGTTGTAAGCTTATCTGAGCTTCTTGTCAATTGTACTTTACGTACTGACTTATCCTGATCCTCAGCTTTATTGCTCCAATGTCTAGAATACATATATTTGGACTTTACTTTCCTCCCTGCTGAACCAAGTCCAATCATATCCTTACACTACCTGACTGAGTGACCCTAACCCCTGAGGATACTTTGCAGACCCTTTGCCCTGGCCCTCAATTTTGAGCATATTGCAACTAGAGGCATAAACATCGCAAAATTATTGCAACATGAGACATGGCATTGACGAGCTCCAGGGTGATACGTCGGATCACATCTTGCTCAGTGATTGCATCATGCGATCTGGGGTAAAACTAAAATGTCGTAGGGTAAACAGCTTAACCCGTATATGAGGCCATTGTTCAACTGTAGAAAGTGCCTATAGAACACGGGGTAAAGTGTCGCAGGGTAAACTGTCGCGGGGTAAACTGTCCTGCTACCAGAAGGTACAGAGCTAACCCTGTATGGAGCCCTACGGTTTGAGTTCCTTGTTTGATGAGCCATGCAGCTTGGACATCCAACCCCAGAGGAAATTTGACTTAACCTTTTCTGATACCTATTTGATATTTTACTGACCCCTAGCAAGAAGTTGAAAACCTGAGTGACCTTCTCGCCTCTTCTGACTGCAACAGTGGTTCCTTATCATAGGTAAATGGCTCCCTGGCTATCCTTTGACATGGTGACTTTTCCAGTGCAAAACACCTTATTAATCTCAGATGACACTTTATCAGCCATGAGCCAACCAGTGCACCCTGAGAAACCCCCTGGTTCATTAGCACTTGGCAGTTTGCAGGGCACCTATGTCCTTATTTTAGCACTGAGTGGCCTCCTGGCCGGGTGATTGACTTCTGACCCCTATTAACCCCCTGCTGATCCAAGCTGGCTGACCCTCGGCTACTCTTGAGCAGTGCTTCGCTGATAGTTCACCAAAACAATGCCTTGACGTACTGATTATGTCACATAAAACACCATAAATCACCCAAAACATCGAATATTGTTTGACACCATAGTGATATCAATAACAACACACTAATAGCATCAAAAGTCCATATTGGCATAAAAAAGTCAAAATTTTTGAAAAAAACCTTATCCAGGAAAAACAAACAAAAAATACCAACAAAAAACAACAAAAAACCAAGGCCCACCCTACTTTTCCGATTCTTGGGCTAGGTTTTTTTGAGATGTCTGCAATATTTGGTGCGTCTATTCTAGTCCAGAAAGCCAGAAGTAACCCCCAAATTACTGGCACATGTGCCAGAATTGAATTTCGACTTTTCGGGTATTTCATCGTGTTTTGGGGATTCTTCGTCTGCTGACTGCGCCTTATAACGCCGATAAAATCAGCTCTTCTGTAATTATGCCGTTGAACTAAGTCGAACTGTGGCTTGTGAGAATCTCCTGTACAAACCATGTATTAACAAGCTAAGCCGAAGAACACTGAAATTGCCAAATTTTGTAGCACGGTTCCACACAAAAACAGAGTCAATGTTTCAACAAATGTGGAACAAAATTTGTTTGAAAACCCACGGTGGGGCACCCATAAGGGCTTTGAAAGTAAATATAATTAGGACAATAAAAATTATTAAAAAACCACATTTACATTGAGATGGCTGTAAGCCATGTGTTCGCAGTACAGTGCGGCCTGATTGCCACAGTTCAAAGCTTATTCACACATCAAATCAGCACTCTGAAAATCTGAAAGCAAAACACACTCAAAACATTAAAATGGGGGATGGGGACTTGGCGGAGGGTTCGCAGCAAGTCCCGTCCGGCGCGAGGCAGGTCCTACGATTTGAATGTTTGAACTTTGAATTGGAACAAAATGTAACAAAATATTTTGAGCCAGAAATAGCTATTAACTTTTACTTTTTAGATACATTTGGAATTTGGATGCTATGGATCGCAAATATTGGGTTTATGTGGGTTTTGACTGCTTCCATACTTTTTTGGGTAAAAGTGTCACAAGAGTTGTGATTTTTGTCCAATGGATCCATTGGATCCATCATGTCCAATGGACATGTCCAATGGATGTCCATTGGACGTCCAATGGACATCCATTGAACATGATGTCCATCGGTGAAAATGTCCAATGGTGTTCAATGGATCCAATGGATCCATTGGATCCATTTTTGATGTTCAATGGACATGTTCAATGGATCCAATGGATGTTCAATGGATCCATCTGAGTGGATCCAATGGACACAATCACCAAACATGGTTTGGTAGATGGACATCAGTCTGGTATTTTTGTTCAATGGATCCATTGTGTCCATTGGATCCAATGGATCCATTGTGTCCATTGAACACCATTGGACATGTCCATTGGATCCATTGGATCCATTGCACATAGTGTCCATTGGATCCAATGGATCCATTTTGTCCATTGGACACAATGGATCCATTGGACACAATGGATCTAATGGACACAATGTACAATGGATCCAATGGATCCAATGGACATGTTCAATGGTGTTCAATGGACACAATGGATCCATTGGATCCAATGGACACAATGGATCCATTGAACAAAAATACCAGACTGATGTCCATCTACCAAACCATGTTTGGTGATTGTGTCCATTGGATCCACTCAGATGGATCCATTGAACATCCATTGGATCCATTGAACATGTCCATTGAACATCAAAAATGGATCCAATGGATCCATTGGATCCATTGAACACCATTGGACATTTTCACCGATGGACATCATGTTCAATGGATGTCCATTGGACGTCCAATGGACATCCATTGGACATGTCCATTGGACATGATGGATCCAATGGATCCATTGAACAAAAATCACAACTCTTGTGACACTTTTACCCTTTTTTGATACTTTAGTACTTTGTTACATTTTGTTGCACTAGATGCTAATAGCATCAAAATACATATAAAAAGTGAAGGTCAACAGCTATTTCTGGCTCAAAATACTTCGTTACATTTTGTAACACATTTTTTTCACTTTTGTTACATTTTGTAACACATTTTCCCAGTTCGTTTCTGGGGACTTTTCAACATTAGCATTCAAATTCTTTGATGGATTGCACTCTATTGGTGCCTTAATTATGCTCTTGGTGCCATTTTAGGGTTATATACCTAAACCCTGTCCTCAGAACACATAAAAACTGACACGCGGTAAAGGCCTAAAATCACACAGGTTTCAAAAATTTATGAGTTCCTGGGAGCTGTCAAAACTCACATAAACCCACTATTTACAGCTCATAGCATCCAAGTGCATCTAAAAAGTTAAAGTCAATAGCTATCTATGGCTCAAAACACTTTGTTACATTTTGTAACACATTTGTTCCACTTTTGTTACATTTTGTAACACATTTTCCCAGCATGGTTTTGGGGACTTTTGATCATTGCCATACCGCACACGTTACTTATGGCCAATGATATTCAAAATTATCTTGCTAAATCAATCACCAATTTCACTTGAAAACTCTTTATTACATTTTTTAACAATTTGTTCCAGTTTTGGCGAAACATCATATGCGGGGGATTCATCTACTGACGCGCGGACTCCTAACTAGATGAACTCGTAGAAATGCAATAAACGATCTTGCATTTTTGAGCCGCGCGGCCGCGCCCCAAATGCAGATAAATTGATTTTTGACATGCTTCGAGACAGTCCAAGGGAGCAAGGGTATTTAACAATATTACCAAACCTTGCCTTTGTTTTTTAGACATCAAACGCGATCTACCTTACGAGACATACCTATGTGAGTATGTTGGAAGAAATTTGGTGATTTTCCGAAAAATCTCATTCTTATCACTCCCCAATCACCAATAGTTTATTGGGGTGGTAAGTCAGGCTTCTAGGTGCTGTCAATGTCAGACCAATGCTGGTGCTAATATTATAATAGAGGACATTTTGGAGCATTAGTCTATATGTCTTATACTTGACGCAACTGAGTTTAGATGGGAGGAAGCGATTAGTAAATGCACAAGATTCACAGCGGGAACATTCTAAATCATAGCTCAATGCACAATAAAAGTATTAAAATGTGCAATCGAGCAGGCTGGTGTGAAGCAATAACTCATGCATCTGCTGTCATTTCATACATACATACATTTTGATACATTTTGAAGGGTTTAGAAGGGATCGCAGTTGGGATCAGTGATGTCCACGTAAGCACGTACTCCATCTCCTCGTTCACAGCTCCAATCGAGTAAGGAGTTGCGGCAAAATGGTACCACAGGAACACAACAAAAATTAGCCTCCATTAACCTCCATGTAGGCTGAGTGGAGCCTGAGTGGAGGCTAAGTGGAGGCTTATTTCAAAAATTAGCCTCCACGGAGGCTAATGGAGGCATGAGGCTAATTTTCGAAAAATAGCCTCCACTATGGAGGCTAATTAGCCTCCACCCAGCCTCAACTAGGCTCCACTAGCCTCCACTCAGCCTCCACTCAACTTCCATGGAGGCTAAATTTTTGGTTTAGCCTCCACTATCTGTGTGGACAATTATAGACAAAGAAGTCAAGTTTGGGTATCTCTCCCATATAAACGGCTCTGAGTGACGTCACAGATCTTAACGTCAATTTTTCTGTATCCTAAACCTAACCATAACCCTAACCAAAACCCTAACCTTAATCCTAACCCTAACCCTAACAAATCTTGACCCTAATCCTGACCCTAACCCTAGTCCTTAAAGCGCTAGGTGCGCTTAATTATATTTTTCTGAGTGACGTCATTGTCATAGATAATGAAGGCTCTCGTTTATATGGGAGACCTACCCAATTTTAGGCCAAAATTGGGGTTTTTAAGCGGCTGTTAATCGTGAAAATGGCCGAAATTCAAAATTCTGAAAGCAGCATTTTCTTAGTTGGATCAAACTGTACTGACCTGCAAAATTTCATGAGTTAACTAGTAAGTTTAGTAAGACGACCCCCTCCCCCCCCACCGAGATACTGATCAAAATTCAGAAATACTCTGACACTATTGGACTTGGCGGAAACTCTGTGTATAAATGCATCATTATTTGGTTCTAGTACACTCTCTGGAAGGCAGTTAATTGGGAAAAAGCAGTTTTCAGCCTTATTTTTGGTCTGTGAGGGCAATTATAGACAAAGAAGTCAATTTTAGGCCAAAATTGGGGTTTTTAAGAGGCTGTAAATCGTGAAAATGGCCGAAATTCAAAATTCTGAAAGCAGCATTTTCTTAGTTGGATCAAACTGTACTGACCTGCAAAATTTCATGAGTTAACTAGTAAGTTTAGTAGGAGGACCCCCCCCCCGAGATACTGATCAAAATTCATAAAATACTCTGACACAATTGGACTTGGGCGAAACTCTGTGTATAAATGCATCATTATTTGGTTCTAGTACACTCTCTGGAAGGCAGTTAATTGCGAAAAAGCAGTTTTCAGCCTTATTTTTGGTCTGTGTGGACAATTATAGACAAAGAAGTCCATTTTAGGCCAAAATTGGGGTTTTTAAGAGGCTGTAAATCGTGAAAATGGCCGAAATTCAAAATTCTGAAAGCAGCATTTTCTTAGTTGGATCAAACTGCACTGACCTGCAAAATTTCATGAGTTAACTAGTAAGTTTAGTAGGACGACCCCCTCCAGCCCCCGAGATACTGATCAAAATTCAGAAAATACTCTGACACAATTGGACTTGGGCGAAACTCTGTGTATAAATGCATCATTATTTGGTTCTAGTACACTCTCTGGAAGGCAGATAATTGGAAAAAAGCAGTTTTCAGCCTTATTTTTGGTCTGTGTGGACAATTATAGACAAAGAAGTCCATTTTAGGCCAAAATTGGGGTTTTTAAGAGGCTGTAAATCGTGAAAATGGCCGAAATTCAAAATTCTGAAAGCAGCATTTTCTTAGTTGGATCAAACTGTACTGACCTGCAAAATTTCATGAGTTAACTAGTAAGTTTAATAGGAGGACCCCCCCCCCCGAAATACTGATCAAAATTCAGAAAATACTCTAACACAATTGGACTTGGGGGAAGCTCTCTGTATAAATGCATCGTGATTTGGTTCTAGTTCACTCTCTGGAAGGCAGTTAATTGGGAAAAAAGCAGTTTTCAGCCTTATTTTTGGTCTGTGTGGACAATTATAGACAAAGAAGTCAATTTTAGGCCAAAATTGGGGTTTTTAAGAGGCTGTAAATCGTGAAAATGGCCGAAATTCAAAATTCTGAAAGCAGCATTTTCTTAGTTGGATCAAACTGTACTGACCTGCAAAATTTCATGAGTTAACTAGTAAGTTTAGTAGGACGACCCCCCCCCCCCCCGAGATACTGATCAAAATTCAGAAAATACTCTGACACAATTGGACTTGGGGGAAACTCTGTGTATAAATGCATCATTATTTGGTTCTAGTACACTCTCTGGAAGGCAGTTAATTGGGAAAAAGCAGTTTTCAGCCTTATTTTTGGTCTGTGTGGACAATTATAGACAAAGAAGTCCATTTTAGGCCAAAATTGGGGTTTTTAAGCGGCTGTAAATCGTGAAAATGGCCGAAATTCAAAATTCTGAAAGCAGCATTTTCTTAGTTGGATCAAACTGTACTGACCTGCAAAATTTCATGAGTTAACTAGTAAGTTTAGTAGGAGGACCCCCCCCCCCGAGATATTGATCAAAATTCTGAAAATACTCTAACGCAATTGGACTTGGGGGAAACTCTGTGTATAAATGCATCATTATTTGGTTCTAGTACACTCTCTGGAAGGCAGTTAATTGGGAAAAAGCAGTTTTCAGCCTTATTTTTGGTCTGTGTGGACAATTGTAGACAAAGAAGTCCATTTTAGGCCAAAATTGGGGTTTTTAAGAGGCTGTAAATCGTGAAAATGGCCGAAATTCAAAATTCTGAAAGCAGCATTTTCTTAGTTGGATCAAACTGTACTGACCTGCAAAATATCATGAGTTAACTAGTAAGTTTAATAGGAGGACCCCCCCCGAAATACTGATCAAAATTCAGAAAATACTCTGACACAATTGGACTTGGGGGAAACTCTGTGTATAAATACATCATTATTTGGTTCTAGTACACTCTCTGGAAGGCAGTTAATTGGGAAAAAGCAGTTTTCAGCCTTATTTTTGGTCTGTGTGGAAATTATAGACAGAGAAGTCAATTTTAGGCCAAAATTGGGGTTTTTAAGAGGCTGTAAATCGTGAAAATGGCCGAAATTCAAAATTCTGAAAGCAGAATTTTCTTAGTTGGATCAAACTGTACTGACCTGCAAAATTTCATGAGTTAACTAGTAAGTTTAGTAGGAGGACTATTATAGACAAAGAAGTCCATTTTAGGCCAAAATTGGGGTTTTTAAGCGGTTGTAAATCGTGAAAATGGCCGAAATTAAAAATTCTGAAAGCAGCATTTTCTTAGTTGGATCAAACTGTACTGACCTGCAAAATTTCATGAGTTAACTATTAAGTTTAATAGGAGGACCCCCCCCCGAAATACTGATCAAAATTCAGAAATACTCTGACACTATTGGACTTGGGGAAAACTCTGTGTATAAATGCATCATTATTTGGTTCTAGTACACTCTCTGGAAGGCAGTTAATTGGGAAAAGGCAGTTTTCAGCCTTATTTTTGGTCTGAATGGACAAATTAAACAAAGAATTAAACAGAATTAAACAATTTTTAAAGAAGCACTAACACTTCTGTCTGGACGGATACATACATCAACAAATTTTCATATTTCAACCCGTCACAAAAATCACTGAAAAAGCGCGGCAGCAACGAGTTCACGTATTAGCGCCATTTGCTTTGATCTGCAATTTAGCATCAATTGCCATTGCGCTCCTAAGCAAGTCCTCGGCAGTCTTTTAAATGCCAGCCTTTTCTGCGAGCAGCGGATGGGCGAGTTGCAGAAGTGGGAGCAGTCTTATTTTTGCTGGGAGCAGTTATAGGGGAAGAGGAAGCTTGGGCAGGTGCAGGGGGCAGCAGGAGTAGATGTACGGGCTGCAGTAGGATCAGGCTGTACTGACCTGCACAGGCAGTGGGTGAAAATTGGGGTTTTAACGTGTAAATCGCAAAATGGAGGGAGAAAATTCTTTGGTGCATTTTGACCTGCATGACTCCAAATTTTCTCACAGAAATACGATTGAAGATGTAGAAAATCCATCATTATTTGCTGCTCTGGGGCTGGCTCTCTTCTTCGCTTTCATGAGGTCCACAAGTTTCTTCCGTTCTTCTCTCTCCTCACGAGTCAGGTTTAGACAAAGAAGTCAATTTTAGGTTTTTAAGAGGCTGTCTGGTGCTACAAAGACCCTTCGTGTAGTTGGGATTTCTCGTAATCTTTTCCCACATTTACGAAGACGGACAGCTGCATCACTGTTTGTTAGGCACACTTTGATGGGGCGGGGCTTGTCAGTAGTCTTCTTCCCCAACCTCTCAAAAAAAGCCAATGTGAGGCTTTTCTCCAACTCTGCTGAACACCTCACTCACCGTCTTCTCTGTCTCAATGCTGGGATCTTCTGTAACGCCATAGAGAATGATGTTCTTGCTCCTGTCCTCCGTTTTCACCACATTCTTGACAACACCAGCAATGTCCTTGGTGGAAACAATCGGAACTTGGGTACTGAAAACTGAGAAAATGACAACATCACTGTAACTTTTCAGCTCTGATTTCAGCGTTGTTTGGAGTTTTCCGACAGTCTCACTCTGACTTTCACGAAACTGATTCATTTGGTCTTAACACATCATTCTGCAGTCTAATAACCTCCTCTTTCAGCTGATCAATCTTTCCGTTGACACTCTCAGGACATCAGCATAATTTAAGTTGCTTCATAGTCTCCACAAACCACATTGAGACACCTTCTTTCTTATAATTAGCACCTGCAAACACATCAAGAGAATTTGACGACATCAGAACATTTCGTTTGGAGACAAAAATCGTGTAAATGGTAGAAATTCTCAAACAAACATTTTCTTAGTTGGATCAAACTGAATACTGATCCATGGTTAACTATTAAGTTTAATTGTACAATCTTATACACTGTATCAAAATTCCAAAATGTACATCATTGGACTTGGGGAAAACTCTGTGTATAAATGCATCATTATTTGGTTCTAGTACACTATCTGGAAGGCAGTTAATTTGGAAAAGGCAGTTTTCAGCCTTATTTTTTGGTCTGTGTGGACAATTATAGACAAAGAAGTCAATTTTAGGCCAAA